>LNAC01000490.1:1123957-1231055 GCA_002007465.1 Ailurus styani
CTCCATTTTCAACTTTTTGAGGAACCTCCATACTGTTTTCCAGAGTGGCTGCACCAGCTTACATTACCACCAACAGTGGAGGAGGGTTCCCCTTTCTCTGCATCCTTGCCAACATCTGTCATTTCCTGACTTGTTAATTTTAGCCATTCTGACTGGTGTGTGTTGGTATCTCACTGTGGTTTTGATTTGTATCTTGCTGATGCCAAGTGATGTTGAGCACTTTCTCATGTGCCTGTTGGCCATTTGGATGTCTTCTTTGGAGAAATGTCTGTTCATGTCTTCTTCCCATTTCTTGATTGGATTATTTGTTCTTTGGGTGTTGAGTTTGATAAGTTCTTTATAGATTTTGGATACTAGCCCTTTATCTGATATGTCATTTGCCAATATCTTCTCCCATTCTGTTGGTTGTCTTTTGGCTTTATTGACTGTTTCCTTCGCTGTGCAAAAGCTTTTTATCTTGATGAAGTCCCAATAGTTCATTTTTGCCTTTGCTTCCCTTGCCTTCGGTGATGTTTCTAGGAAGAAGTTGCTGCGGCTGAGGTCGAAGAGGTTGCTGCCTGTGTTCTCCTCAAGGATTTTGATGGATACCTGTCTCACATTGAGGTCTTTCATCCATTTTGAGTCTATTTTTGTGTGTGGTGTAAGGAAATTGTCCAGTTTCATTCTTCTGCATGTGGTTCTCCAATTTTCCCAACACCATTTGTTGAAGAGACTGTCTTTTTTCCATTGGACATTCTTTGCTGCTTTGTTGAAGATTAGTTGACCATATAGTTGAGGATCCATTTCTGGGTTCTCTATTCTGTTCCATTGACCTATGTGACTGTTTTTGTGCCAGTACCATACTGTTCTGATAATTACAGCTTTGTAATAGAGCTTGAAGTCTGGAATTGTGATGTTGCCAACTTTGGTTTTCTTTTTCAACATTCCTCTGGCTATTTGGGGTCTTTTCTGGTTCCATATGAATTTTAGAATTATTTGTTCCATTTCTTTGAAAAAGGTTGATGGTGTTTTGATAGGGATGGCATAATATGTGTAGATTGCTCTAGGTAGCATAGACATTTTAACAATATTTGTTTTTCCAAGCCATGAGTATGGGAAGTTTTTCCATTTCTTTGTGTCTTCCTCAATTTCTTTCATGAGTACTTTATAGTTTTCTGAGTACATATTCTTTGCCTCTTTGGTTAGATTTATTCTTAGGTATCTTATGGTTTTGGACACAATTGTAAATGGGAGTGACTCCTTAATTTCTCTTTCTTCTGTCTTGATGTTGGTGTATAGAAATGCAACTGATTTATGGGCATTGATTTTATATCCTGACAATTTACTAACTTCCTGTATGAGTTCTAGCAGTTTTGGGGTGGAATCTTTTGGGTTTTCCACATCAAGTATCATATCATCTGCAAAGAGTGATAGTTTGGCTCTTTCTTTGCTGATTCAGATGTCTTTTATTTCTTTTTGTCGTCTGATTTCTGAGGCTAGGACTTCCAGTACTATGTTGAATAGCAGTGGTGAGAGTGGACTGCCATTTTCCTAACCTTAGGGGAAAAGCTCTCAGTTTTCCCCCATTGAGAATGATCTTTGCTGTGGGTTTTTCATAGATGGCTTTTATGATATTGAGGAATGTACCCTCTATCCCTACACTGTGAAGAGTTTTGATCAAGAAAGGATGCTGTACTTTGTCAAATGCTTTTTCAGCATCTATTGAGAGTATCATATGGTTCTTCTACTTTCTTTTATTAATGTATTGTATCACATTGATTTGCAGCTGTTGAACCAAACTTGCAGCCCAAGAATAAATCCCACTTGGTCGTGGTGAATAATCCTTTTAATGTACTGTTGGATCCTATTGGCTAGTATTTTGGTGAGACTTTTTGCATCCATGTTCATCAGGGATATTGGTCTGTAATTCTCCTTTTTGATGGGGTCTTTGTCTGGTTTGGGGATCAAGGTAATGTTGGCCTCATAAAATGAGTTTGGAAGTTTTCCTTCCATTTCCATTTTTTGGAACAGTTTTGGGAGAATAGGTATTAATTCTTCTTTAAATGTTTGGTAGAATTCCCCTGAGAAGCTGTCTGGCCCTGGACTCTTATTTGTTGGGAGATTTTTGATGACTGCTTCAATCTCCTTACTGGTTATGGGTTTCTTCAGGTTTTCCATTCCTTCCTGGTTCAGTTTTGGTAGTTTATATGTCTCTAGGAATGCATCCATTTCTTCCAGATTGTCAAATTTGCTGGTGTGTAGTTGTTCATAGTATATTCTTATAATTGTTTGTATTTCTTTGGTGTTGGTTGTGATCTCTCCTCTTTCGTTCATGATTTTATTAATTTGGGACCTTTTTCTTTTCTTTTTGATATATCTGGCCAGGGGTTTATTAATATTATTAATTCTTTCAAAGGACAAGTTCCTAGTTTCGTTGATCTATTCTATTGTTCTTTTGGTTTCCATTGCATTGATTTTGGCTCTGATCTTTATTATTTCTCTTCTCCTGGTGGGTTTTGGCTTTCTTTGTTGTTCTTTCTCCAGTTCCTTTAGGTGTAGGGTTAGGTTGTGTATTTGAGAACTTTGTTTCTTGAGAAAGGCTTGTGTTGCTATATACTTTCCTCTCAGGACCACCTTTGCTGCATCCCAAGGATTTTGAAGAGTTGTGTTTTCATTTTCATTTGTTTCCATGAATTTTTAAAATTCTTCTTTAAATTTACTGGTTGACCCATTCATTCTTTAGTAGGATGCTCTTTAGCCTCCATGTATTTGAGTTTGTTCCAATTTTCCTCTGTGGTTGAGTTCTAGTTTCAAAGTACTGCAGTCTGAAAATAGGCAGGGAATGATCCAATCCTTTGTTGCCAGATAAGACGTGATTTGTGACCCAGGATGTGATCTATTCTGGAGAATATTCCATGTGCACTAGAGAAGAATGCATATTCTGTTGCTTTGGGATGGAATGTTCTGAATATATCTGTGATGTCCATCTGGTCCAGTGTGTCATTTAAAGCCTTTATTACCTTGTTGATCTTTTGCTTAGATGATCTGTCCATTTCAGTGAGGGGAGGATCTTAAACTCCCCTACTATTATGGTATTATTGTTGATATATTTCTTTGATTTTGTTATTAATTGGTTTATATGATTGGATGCTCCCATGTTAGGGGCATAGAAATTTAAAATTGTTAGATTTTCTTGTTGGACAGACCCTTTAAATATGATATAGTGTCCTTCCCCATCTCTTATTATAGCCTTTGGCTTAAAATTTAATTTGTCTGATATAGGGATTGCCACCCCAGATTTCTTTTGATGTCCATTAGGATGGCAAATGGTTTTCCACCCCTCACTTTCAATCTCGGGGTGTCTTTGGGTCTAAAATGAGTTTCTTGCAGACAGCATATCGATGGGTCTTGTTTTTTATCCATTCTGATACCCTGTGTCTTTTGATTGGGGCATTTAGCCCATTTACATTCAGGGTAACTATTGAAAGATATGAATTTAGTGCCATTGTGTTGCCTGTAAGGTGACTGTTACTGTATATTGTCTCTGTTCCTTTCTGGTCTGTTACTTTTAGGCTCTCTCTTTGCTTATAGGACCCCTTTCAATATTTCCTGGAGGGCTGGTTTGGTGTTTGCAAATTCTTTTAGTTTTTCTTTGTCCTAGAAGTTTTTTTTTTTTTTTTAATCTCTCCTTCTATTTTCAATGAAGCCTACCTGGGTATAATATTCTTGGCTGCATATTTTTCTCATTTAGTGCTCTGAATATATCATGCCAGTCTTTTCTAGCCTGCCAGATCTGTGGGTAGGTCTGCTGCCAATCTAATATTTCTACCATTGTATGTTATAGACTTCTTGTCCCAGGCTGCTTTCAGAACTTTTTCTTTGTCACTGAGACTTGTAAATTTTACTATTAGATGACAGGGTGTTGACCTATTTTTATTGATTTTTGAGAGGGGTTCTCTGTGCCTCCTGGATTTTGATGCTTGTTCCCTTCCCCAAATTAGGGAAGTTCTCTGCTATAATTTGGTCCAATATACCATCTGCCCCCCTCTCTTTCTTCTTCTTATGGGATCCCAATTATTCTAATATTGTTTCATCTTATAAAATCACTTATCTCTCGAATTCACCCCAGGTGGTCCAGTAGTTGTTTATTTCTCTTTTTCTCAGCCTCTTTATTCTCCATCATTTGGTCTTCTATATCACTAATTCTCTCTTCTGCCTCATTTAACCTGGCAGTAAAAGCCTCCATTTTTATTTCACCTCATTAATAGCTTTTTTGATCACAAGTTGGTTAGATTTTAGTTCTTTTATTTCTCCAGAAAGGGATTTTATTTCTCCAGAAAGGGATTCTATGCTTTTTTTCAAGCCCAGCTAGCATCTTGATAATCGTCATTCTGAACTCTAGTTCTCACATCTTACTAATGTCTGTATTGATTAGGTCCCTAGCCATCAGTACTGCCTCTTGTTCTTTTTTTTTTTTTTTTGAGGTGAGTTTTTCCACCTTGTCATTTTATGGAAATGAGAATAGACGAATGAGAGAACAAAATACTAAGAGGGTAGCAATGACCACAGAAAAATATACACTAACCAAATCAGAGGAGACCAAAAACCGGGGGGAGAAGAAAGGAGAAAAAAAATATATGCGTGTGTGTGTGTATATATATATATATATAAAATTAGACAGCGANATGTGTGTGTATATATATATATATATATATATATATATATATATATATATATATGTATATAAAATTAGACAGCAAATAGAACAGAGCCATGCACTTGATTATGGGTGTATTTTGGTCTGTTAGAAGAAACTGCCTCCCAAAATTTTAAAGAAAGAAAAGCTTCTATATATACAAAAGTAAGGGTAAGCATGATGAAGGGATGGAATATGACTGTAAAATGAAAATTAAAAAAGATTCTAAAAAAGGAATTGATAAGATTTTGGTTGAAAAAAGGAAAAAAAAAGAGAGAGAATGTGATCAGGCTGGAGACTAGAACAAAGCCATATGCTAGATTTAGGGTATATTTTGATGTATTAGATGAAATTGTACCCCAAAATTTTAAAGAAAGAAAAACTTATATGTATACAGAAAATAAGGTTAAATACAATGAAGGGATAGAATATGACTATAATAATGAAAATTAAAAGAGATTTTTAAAAAATGTATTAATAAGATAAAATAGTTTAAAAGGTTAAAATAGGAAAGTGAAAAATTAAAAAAATAGAATAAGAAAAAAAATAAAATTAAAAATGTTTTTTGAAAGACTAAAGAATCATAGGGAAAAAGCCATGAATTCTACATGCTGCATTCCCCTAGCTCTGGAGTTCTGCAGTTGTCATTGATGGGTGAACTTGGTCTTGGCTGGATGTTCTTGCTAATCTTCTAGGGGAGGGGCCTGTTGCAGTGATTCTCAAGTGTCTTTGCCTGAGGCAGAATTGCACTGCCCTTGCCAGGGGCCAGCCTAAGTAATCTGCTCGGTTCGCTCTCGGGTAACTTTTGTTCCCTGAACGCTTTCCATAGAGCTTTGGAGAATGGGAATGAATATGGTGGCCTCCCAATCTCCAGCCCTATAGAAGCCAGGAACTCGGGGCCCCACTCCTCAGTGAGCCCTCAGAGAAAAATAGTTAATCCCTCTCATCTCCCTGGTCTCCGGCCACACTCCAAGCTCACCCAGACTGCAACTGAGTGTTCCTATCTCTGGTGCATGGCCCCGTTTTGGAGTCTGTAAACCCAGCAGATTCCTGAAGCACGCTCCCGTGCCACTCTCTCTGAATCTGTCACTTGTCTGGTCCCTGCTTATAGAGCAGGGACCCCACTGTGCCTTGGATTTCTGTTTAAGGTAACCTGAGCTGAGAGCCCCATCCTTGGCTCTGTTTCTACAGCCGGCCTCCCCTCTGATACCAGGGAGCTCTGCTACACTCAGGCATCCCTGGTCTTTTTGTGACACTGGGTCCTGAGCACACACTGTCCCTGCGAGGGCTCCAACCCCCCCCCCCCTTAGCCTCTGGAGCGATATCCCTCAGAAGAGCAACTTATAAAAGTTCTGATTTTGTGCTCCGCTGCTCTGCCGCTTGCCGGGAGCCGGCCCCTCCCCCACAGTCTATCTTCCCATATGTCGCCTCAGATTCACTTCTCTGCATGTCCTACCTTCCAGAAAGTGGTCGCTTTTCTCTTCTTAGAACTGCTGCTGCTCTTCTCTTCAATCTCCTGTTGAGTTTGTAGGTGTTCAGAATGGTTTGATAACTATCTAGCTGAACTTCTGGGACGCTAGGATATTTAGATCTCCTACTCCTCCGCCATCTTGCTCCTGGACACCCCAACCTGAATTCTTAAAGAAACCCAATGAGTTAATATTCTGAAAAACAAAACTAAAGGCAGAGGGATGCTTCCAGTTAGAAAAGATTAAGGAGACATAAAAAAATTATATGCACTTGTAAACCTTATTTGGATCATGAGTTGGAAAAAATCTATATATTTTTGGGGCCGTTAAGAAAATTTAAATAAGGATTGTAAATTAGATAATATTATTGCATCAATATAAAAATTTTAGATGTGATAATGGTATTGCATATGGGAGAATATACTTATTCTTATGAGATGCATGTTGAAGTATTTAGGGGTAAAGTATCATCATGTCTGCAACTTAGTTTCCAATGCTTCAGCAAAAATAAATAACAAATAAAACAAATGTGGAAATATTAACAACTGATATATCTAGGTGAGGATATACATAAGAGTTTTTTGTCTTATATTTTTACTTTTCTGTGTGTTTGAAATTTTTCAAAATAAAAAGTTGGAGGAACATTCATAGATATTTCATTCAAGTTAATCTCAGGTAAGTTTTTAATTCATTCAATAAAAATTTATTGAGCACTTACTATGTGTTATATACTCATAGGTGCTGGGGAGTGGTGATGAACTAGATAGATGAGCTCATTCTCTAATCTTCACTTTCCTCATCCATAGAAAGGAAGTAGAGTATAATAGTGTCCTCTATATAAGCACTATGCTTGGTTCAGAGTAGGAACTAAGTAAATGTTTGCTGTTATAATTAATCAAAGTTCTCCATTGTTGCTCTAATTTCATCTGTTTGATGATTTGGTCTTTCAGTTCTACTTTAAATAAAAATGTGTGCTCTTCATCTTATGTATTATTCTTCCCATGATGTTACTAGTCATCTTATTTTTGCTAATATTACTAGAGCACTTGAAGTTTTGGAGAGAAGATATTATATGAAATCAAAGCAAAGATTAAAGTGGGTAGGGGTATATTTTTCAAATTAGGCTTTTATTTACTTGAGCATTCTAAGGTCTGAACCTTATATTCATGCAGATTTTATTGATGATTATGTTCTGGTCTAAGATTGGGTTATAGACTAGAGGCAAACTAAAGAAAGGTTTCTAAATTTTGAAAATATTAGAACTTGAACTGATTAAATACTAAATAATGCTACAAATTCCTTAATATTCTATGCCAACAATCTTGCCTCTTTAACAGACTGTGTCTGTGTAACATGTTATTTTATCTATGAGTAAGAGCATTCCTTCCCTTCATTCTACTCCACCCACTCATGTTCTCAGATGCTAATGGCTTGGTCTGATAAATGTACAGTTCATTCTAAGCCCTTAGCATAAAATTTATCATTAAGTTCCCAAACTTTCCTTTCTGTGTGGACTGTGATCATAGCTTAGCTTATAATTTTTATATAAAATAATTTCAATGCTATTGTACTAAAAGCAACCAAAGTAAAGATTATTTATATAACTTGAAAAATAATACTTAAAACTCTTCAGGGTAACCTAATAATTAAAAATAAGTGATCCTGGGCCACCTGGGTGGCTTAGTTGGTTAAGCAACTGCCCTCGGGTCAGGTCATGATCCTGGAGTCCTAGGATCGAGTCCTGTATCGGGCTCCCTACTCAGCAGGGAGTCTGCCTCTCCCACTGCCCCTGCCCCCTAAATAAATAAAATCTTTTACAAAAAAAGTGATACTTTTGGGTTAAGTTTATTTTCAAGTGTTTATTCCAAAACATAAAAGAAAAATTTCTATTTTCCTGTTTCTCTCTTACAGCTTTTGAGAAGACTGAAACAATTATTCATATATTTGCATTAAGAGTAAGCATCTCATCTACCTTATGGGTTGTACATTGCATTTCAGTACAGTCATGTCCACTAACAATATAGCAAATTATTTTTATTATACAATCTGGGTAGGATTAAAATAAATAATATAGAAATAATTTAATTTAACAAATCTTAATGGAATACCTACTATATTCCAGGTTTGGGGAACATAAAAATAAATAAATGGTCCCTGCCTTCAAGAGTTCACAGTCTAAAGGGGCAGACAGACAAATAAAACAATACAGTAGACAGCTTTAAGAGTGGTATGTACAAAGAACTATGAGAACTCTATTGAAGACCACTTAATTGAGAATGCTACAATCTGCGGACGGTTTTCAGGTCAAGTGGGTGTTTTATAAAAAAGTTTGCCAAGGGCGCCTGGGTGACTCAGTGGGTTAATGCCCCTGCTTTCGGCTCAGGTCATGATCTCAGCGTCCTGGGATCGAGGCCCGCATCGGGCTCTCTGCTCAGCGGGGAGCCTGCTTCCTCCTCTCCCTGTCTCTCTGCCTGCCTCTCTGCCTACTTGTAATCTCTCTCTCTGTGTCAAATAAATAAATAAAATTAAAAAAAAAAAAAGTTTGCCAAGAAGAGAGTTGGGTGGGTGGGAAGGTGAGAGGAATTCCTCTAGAAGGGATTGTCAGCTAGTCCTAAAGACTGCACTGCCTGAGCTTCAAGGCCCCTTCCAGCTGATCCTCACGGGCTTGAACCAACAAGGGGCATTTGTATAGAGTGAGGCATCTTTCTGATACTGTGTCTCTTTGTTTAATACAGGTTTCCTGGATTACTTTTTTTTGTGCTATGGAGCACAATTTAAGAAGAAAATGCCATAGTAACTAAAATGTTTTGTGGATACTTTACTATGGTGCTGACCACAAATTCAGAATGAACAATCTGGTATAGTGAGTACTATACCACTACTTTTAAGAAAAAGAGAACAAAAGTTAAACTGAAGGTTCCTGGAGAGCTGTAAACTTCAACAAGTCAGGAATATAGGGTTCTCTAAAATAATATATAGATTTTCTTTTAAATGTGAGGAAACCAAAAAGGGCCTTAAGTCCTTTGTCTGGTTATCTACGTATAGTACACTAGATGGTGCTATAAGGCTGTTAGAAAGAAAGCTTCTACCAAGAAAAACTGTGGCAGTTCAAGTGTTCGGGAAAACTTTCCATATGTCCCTGAAAGCAGTTCCAGGTCTGCAGGCAAGTAATGGGAATCTTAGTCTCACAAGTTTTAGCCTTCCAGTCAGGTTAATTTTAAACTAAACCTCAAGTGTAACACATTTTAAGATGGGCTCAATGTTTGACAATTCAACCTGATTCCACTGAAATGGACATTTTAAAGCTGTTGAAATATAAATTATACTCTACATTTAAACATTGTGATTAATTTCATTTAGGTAATCTTCCTAGTGATGTCTACTTCCAGTTATGAGCCTAATTATGCCTACTACTGAATGAATCTCTAGTCAGTTTTTTCAAATGGTTTCCTGAATTTTTGAATTACTATTCAGTAGAAAATATGAATCAAACTCTCTTGTCATTAAAGTAGTGCAATACGCTGATATAAATACATGAAGCAATACATTCTGAAATCACTCTATCAGTATAGTATGTCCTACATAGACATTTCATGATTTTTCCACCTTACAATAAAACCAGAAAAATTTTTATGAAAGTGCAGAATAAAAACAAAGTTTGACTTTCATAATATTTTCTACTTAGTTTTCTTTTAAATGTTAAAATGGTAAACAAACAAAAAAAGAACCTAAGAGTCATTTTAGTTTCAAAGTCTCAAAGTTACAAGACCTTTGTCATTTTTCAGCTTATTTTTCCAGTTCTGCTTCTAGAATTTCCCCCCATGTATCTACATCCATTGGGTACATGATTTTTTCTGGAAGGCTCAGAGGAGAACATATGTTGCTGTATCTGCCACTTAGCCATTCGTGTTTCACTTTACTCTTCTGGTAATTCCTCAGTAGTATTACCTGAAAGAGGTAAATCATCATTGTTAAAGAATGTAGTAGGTGGTTGGTCAGTGAGTTTGTTTAAAACTAGAGGAGCTGATTGACAGGGCTAAAAAGAAGATCAAGTATTTACACTGATAAACACATATACTAATAAAAGTGTCATGCCGAGTATGTGTGTGTGTGTGTGTGGGGCGTATGCATATGAGTACATATGCTAAGTGAGCCACAGAGTTTGCTGTGGGTTTTGGATAAAGTAGAACGAAGTAGCTAACAGAGGAATATGCCTAAATTTAGGATTAAAAAAATGTAAAGGAATGGATGGGATGGTTTGTAGAAGAATAATAACTCAACTTAAACTCCAAAAGCCAACACACTCTGTATGTCACTCTGTCTATGAAACCCTACCTTCCCATGCAGAGAAGGTGGAGCTGGCTCAAACCTACCACCATATTGTCAAAAACACTACAGACTACAAAGACTAAATTTACTCTCCAGGAATATCCACTTTCTAGATCATCGTTTATTTCTCTTTGGCACCCAGCTCTTAGAGTCAAGCAACAAGGTTTCCACAAGGAGTCATTGTTTCTTACTATGTTATTCCAGCTCTTGCAGGTAACTGAAGCCCTGCACAAACTCCGAATGTCTAGCTGACTGAAAATTTTAAAAGTAACTTCTGGAGGTAGCAGTTCAACAAAGTTATTTTGACTCTCTTTTTTTTCCTTCTCAGCATCCACAGAATTCAATTCTATGCCAGAAACTCTTGAATTATTGTTCCTCTCGGAGTTTTTCTGCATAGCTTGATGTTTTAGCAAATTATCCTCATTTGTAACCTAAAAGGCAAAGTTTAAACATGCTCAGTCTCTTGAGATCAGACTATAGAACCTACTCTGAGCCAGATACATTCTGGGTATGATTTAAAGAACCTTAACCTTCCTGACCTGAGTTTTTCAATCTGTAAAATGGGGCCAAATGATGCATCTCTCCTGTGTGTTCTTACAAGGATTAACAGGGACTGTGTGTAAAGCATCTAGTTTCACATCTGAATTGTACATGGGAGGCACTCAACACATTACTTTCCTTCTTCTTTTTAAACGTTTTTAGTAAATGGGTTTGTTTCTAAACATTTGTTTTTCTGCTCCCAAAGAACATTAGCTAAAAAACAGAAGTGATTCTTTACAGACTATAATTTGAATTTAGTAGTAGAAATGACTATTGTGGGAACATATCTGATTCTAAGCATTTGCCCAAAATATTTCTGAAAATGTGTATGATTCAATTCTCTTAAACTCCTGAATACTTGTTTGTGGGAACTGACGCCTTGTCATTAAGTTCTTTATCTACAATTTGTGACTTAATCATAAATCTGATGGACTTTTGTAGTTTATATAATTATTTATCTACTTGTACCTAATGGGTAGGTGCTTAAAGTTGACATAAATACTGAAATGGACAAGAGGTTAAAGTTCAGGTTATAATGACACAAGGTCTCAAATATTCAGTTCAGGTATAAGATTAGTGTTTTAGAAATGGCCTCTTGAAGCTATCCTACATGCATAATTATGAACTAAACAGAAGTCATTGAGGCCATAAAACAACAGTAACTAACAACTATAAACAATGTTTATAATTCAGCTAGGTACAGCATATAATTAAAGATTATATATATTATACATATAAAAAGAAAAAATATAGGAGATATATATCAAAAATCAGTTGAAAGCACGGAGCTATTTTTGCATATAAAGACAGCTCATATTACTTAAAATCAGTTTATTCCATGTTACACTTCCTTTTATAATGGGAGGGGGTGACAGTGCAGGAGGAGGGGTTTGTGAAATACTTTTTAACTCAGATAATGATTATTCCTCTTTCCAGACATGTTACTCACCTATGTTTCTGGACTTGCCAAGGCCACAGTAGTTCTCATTCATTTGGTTGTTTATGATCCGAATTAGCTGTGGTGGTTAGAATTTTAATGTCTGTGCTCAACAGAGAACTTCCTCTCGAAGTTTTGGGGAAGTAAGAAAGCAAACTGATAGAAACAAATTCATGAGTCAAGAACAAGTTTTTGCCACGGAACTCATCTCTCTCACCATCAATACAAACGAAGCGAAACTACTATATTCTTGAAAAAAAAATCTCATATTAAGAGAACATTACCGTGCATTTAAACATTTGTTACTTTTCCCAGACTCTCACTGGGGAATAAAATACTTCCTCTCGTTACAGTTTTTCTCCAGGAGGCAAATTAATTTTTTGAATTTAACAGTTAGGGGTGCCTTGGTGAGGTTCCTAAACTCCCACTAGGCATCTTCTTCTAAGCCCAGTTTTGATTGGATACCTGGAAAACTATCCCTCTTCTGCCCCTTCTTCTTTCTGAACCATACTATGTTGAATTACCTTTCTAGTTGGGTTAAGAGCTCGCCCCTTTTCAGGTGTCACAGGGAGCGAGGGATTGGGAGGCAGCGCAGATCAACCCCGCAGGTCGGAAGGAATGACCCCACATCCCACTGAGCCACCCTCCTTGAGGGTCTCGCGCAGTGTGCAGCTGCCCGAGTCCCAGGAACACGGAGCAATGACAAATAAGCGACAATAACAACCGTCAGCACCGACTGTCACCGCAGTGCAGGAGGCTGAGCAGAGGCTGAGCCGTCCAGGGGTCGCCTGGAAGGGAAGACCCTCCTACCTCCAATGCCGCGGTAGCTCCTCCGGCGAATTAAACCCTTCGGAATTCGAATCCTTCGCCATAGTCCCTCCAGTCCCGCCCACTGTTAGCTCCGCCTTGCTGACTGGGTTTTCGCACGGGCGTAGAGAGAAGCTCGCGTTGCCTCTTGGGAGTGGTAGTTTTACCAGGACGCCTCGGTTCAACAAAAGAGCGGAAGGAGGCGCCAAGGACTACAAGGCCCGGCAACCTCCACGGCGGGTGGGCGGTGAGAAAGGGTGGGGGTGGTTAACCCGGGCTTTTAAAAAATAATCTTGAGGCGGAGTGTTGGAAGAATCCCGGCGCGCGTCACTGGACGGGGAGGCGGGACTCTGGACGCGGAGCTGGGGCCCCGGCTGCGCGAGGCCTGGAGAGTTTCGAGCGGAGCCTGTGCTCCCCTCCCCCTGCGTTTTTCTGAGGGCCTTACTAGGCCCCGCGCGTGTCCATGGAAGGCGGAAACGGTTGCGGGGACCGTCTCCTTGCGAAGGGGTGTAGTCCTCGCTGCCATGTCTGGGGGCTTCGAGCTGCAGCCGCGGGACGGCGGCCCCCGGGTGGCCCTGGCGCCCGGGGAGACGGTGATCGGCCGCGGGCCGCTGCTGGGAGTAAGTGTGGCAGGAGGGCTCTGCCGGACCCGGAGAGCCGTGCGAGGTGCTCGCCGTTTCCCGAAGCCCTACTCCCCGTTTCTGGCTTCCCCGCCGCGCCGGCCCTGCATGTCTGGATTTTAGAAGTTTGGGAGCAGCACGTTTTTCAGTCCACTTTAACCAACTCACAAACGTTTCCTTATGTTGCCTTTAAAAAGCACTGACTTGTAGTATCATTTGTACAGTATTATCCAGAGGTCGGGAAGCTAATGTCCCCGAGTCTAAATTCAGCCTGTTTTTTACGGGCCCACGTAGTAACAATGGTTCTTAAGTTTTAAAATGTGAAATGAAAACAAACAAAAAGCCTGCTGGCCTTTCAGGGAGAATAATTGGCCCAAGGGTTCAGCATATTGTTTCTTGGCCTGACAAGCTACAGTATTTAGAGTAGATTCTGGCCCTTTACAGAAAAAGTTTGCCAACCTCTGATCTGATATTTCCTAGTTAATTTCTTTAAGCTTTTGGCCTCTTGTCGGACTGCACGAGCCTTACTTTTATTGTAGTAGTCTTTTTCAGTAATAGCTGCTAACCCTTATGTAGTGTGTAATGGTCCTGGCCGTGATCTAAGGGCTTTACCTATACCAACTTTTTAACCCATTCACAATCCTGTGAGTTAGGTGCTGTTACTATCTTCGTTGTTCAGATGAGAAAATGGAGCCATGGAGTGGTTATTTAAAGATTTAGGGCACATAGTGCCACTGAGCTATATAGTCTCCACCCTCTTTAGCATGTTTAGGAGTCAGAAAATTTTCCTGTTGCATCTTGGAATTTTATAGGTCTCTACCTAAAACATATATTATTGTTTTAACATTCAGTGTATCTTGTTTAGTGCCTACTTTGTGTAGCACATTTGCAGGTGGTAGCTCTGTGTTGGAGATGTGGGTCTCTCCCTCTAGGAGTTTTCTCTTAGGCTATGGAGACAAACCTGTGTCAGTGAGCTAATATCGGAGAGTAAAAGAGTGTGGACTGTTATCCTGGTTAACCTCCAGTGTGTAAGTGGAACCATTCGTATTAGCCTTAGGACCCTTCTCTGAGCAGGAAAAGGAGTGGTAATTGGGGGTTCTGATGTGGAGGTCAGTCCTAAAGCGGTGTGTGTCTATGTGTTTGTGTGCATGTGTGTATATGCAGTAAGGTATTGAGAAAGTTGAAGTTTTTGTGCTGCTTATTTATTTGTTTTTTAATTAACATATAATGTATTATTTGTTTCAGGTGTACAGGTCTGTGATTCATCAGTCTTACACAATACACGCACTCCCCACAACACCTACCCTCCCCAGTGTCCCATCTCCCAGCCGGTCCATCCCTCCCAGCCCCTTCCACTCCTTCCACTTCCAAACCTCAGTTTGTTTCCTGAGATTAAAAGTCTTTTATGGTGCTGTTTATTTTTTTAACTGGACAAGTAATTACTTAAATGTTTAGATAACAGTCTGTTACTTTTCTCCATAGTTTAACTTATACAAACATTTGAGAGAACTGCCTGAAAGGTTTGTTTTTTTTCCCCTCCCATTCTTGTCTCTTTCTCTCTCTCTCCCCTCCCCCCCCCCGACATTTTACAGAGTACGTGATTCATCTAGAAATCTTATGTCTGGTGAAAATTGAGTTTTGATTTGCTTAACAAATTTTATCACCAGTACAGAGTACTTTGGATCTGGTTAAAAGATCGATGAATTTTAGGTCTATGTTTTATAAACGTGGCAACGGGTTACAGACCCTGTCATTGTCTGTAGCTTGATCTTTGTATTATAGGCTTGCTAAGGTGAGATGAGCCTAGTTGGTTTCTGTCTTAAAATGGTAAGAGTAGAAAGGAGTAGAAAGTTAGTCTATCTGGTCAGAATTTTGCTTCTGCTTTTCAAGTAATCATTCAGTGATGAGATTCTCTTGCCAAGTTCGGCAGCTATTAGAAGTGGTTATGAACAATGTCTTAAATGTGTTGGCAGGAAAAATTTGAAGAACAAACAAATCAGTTTGTGGTTTTAAAGATTTTGGAACTGACATGTTTCTTCCTTTGCAGTGGTTAATACTCAACATGAGGGGGCGACTGGGTGGCTCAGCTGGTTAAGCATCTGCCTTCTACTCAGGTCTGATCTCTGGGGGGTCCTGGGATTGAGCCCTGCCAGGCTCCCTGGTCAGTGGGGAGTCTGCTTCCTCCTCTCCCTCTCCCTCTGTGCCCCCCCATAAATAAATAAAATCTTAAAAAACAAACAGCAACAACGCAACATGAAGGCACTGTTTCAAACAGCAGCGATTCCAGTGAGGCTTTTTTTGTAGTGTGAGAGAGAGAAGACTTAGTTAAAGTAGGAAAATTCAGGAAGCTCATTGCAAATTATTCATAATATAATGATTAATTATTAATATGTGATGATTAATAATAATGATGATTTTGGAGCTCACTTAACAAATCATGGTTTTTGGAGACAAATTTCACAAGCCTTCATGGCCATACAAGCATAAAGGTTTATAATTCCAATGTGTAAAATGGGCTTGGTGGTGAAACAATTTGATAAGAACGTCTTTACATCTTTACAGTGGCAGGAAAACACAGATAACAGAGCACAGTGAAATTTAATTTTCTTGTGCCATTTGCTTTAGTGGGATTCATCAGTGAACCCAAGGTCTTTGTTTACTAGGTTATAATTCTGTTTTATGATCTATACCAGTTAAAGGTTTTATAGTAGAATGAACCTCCGTGGAATTATCCTGGATGAAAACAGCCAATCCCAAAGGTTACATATTGTATGAATTTGTTTACATAACATTATTGAAATGATGAATTATAAACATGGGGAACAGATTCCTGGTTGCCAGGAGTTAAAAGAAGGGGGGAAGGGAGTAGGAGGAAGTTGGTATGGCTATAACACAGCAACATGAGGGATTTTGTGGTGATGGAAATGTTTTGTATCTTGACTGTATCAATATCAATATCAATATCTAGTTGGGATATTGTATTATAGTGTTGCAAGACGTTACTACTGGGGAAAACTGGGGATATGGTACAAGAGATTTTTTTGTATTGCATTTTCTAATTATATGTGAACCTACAATTATCTTAAATAAAAAATTTTCTTTTCTTTTTAAAGACTTTATTTATTTATTTGACAGAGAGGGAGAGAGGGAGAGAAAGAGCACAAGCAGAGGGAGCTGGGGAAGGAGAAGCAGGCTTCCCACTGAGCAGGGAGCCCGATGCGGGACTGGGTCCCAGGACCCTGGGATCACAACCTGAGCCGAAGGTAGACGCTTAACCGATTGAGTCACCCAGCCGCCCTAAAAGATTTACTTTTTAAAAAATGTTTTACAGTACAGCATCTCAAGCAACAGAGTACCTTTAGGACAAATTATTTGCTTTATGGTTTTTCTTAAATAAAGCTGATTATACTCTTTTTAAAAAGCTGGTTATACCCTTAAGTGAAAACTACTATTTCCGATTTCAAATTTTCCTTTTTCTGTTTTGGTAGGGCTTATATGACACATTTCTTTCTGGTCTTTTTCCTCCAAGGGAATAGGACAACATAGCTATCTAGTTAGTCTTCCTAATGGCAGGTATAATGGAATTGACTGCTTTAATTGAAAAGAGAAGAGGCCCTCAGTTGTGGGTGGAGATAGTCAGGGGCTCTAGTATAGACTCTTTCCTGGCATCAGTTCACCACCTGTAAGAATGCTGTAAGTGTCCGACAAAGTTTACACAAAGTAACGAGTAATAGCTCTGGCCCCGCAACTCTGTATTATTTCTGTTTGTTGCAGAAGCTCACTAGCTGTTCTGGAATGCTGGTCCTACTTGGTCCCTAGGGATGTGCCAAGCACTCCTAGCTGCTGGATATTCCTCCTCCCCTCCCCTCCCCAACCACCTTAATTATTGAGCTCAGTACAGTGCCTGGCACATAGTAGGCCTTCAAAGCGCATGATCTGTTCCTTTTTCATGTCTCTGCTTTTCATTCCACCAACCCTCAAGAAGAGCTTACTTATGACTTAGTTGTGAGAAAGAGATATAGAATTTTGAAGTGAATTTAAACATAGTAAAGAAGTAGTGCTACCAACTGCTAAAGCGTATGAAGCAACATTCATGATGGATTAAATGTTAGCATTTTCCCTATTTGATTTGTAAATTCAGAAAGTAGTTGAATATATACCAGTCAGAATGGAGGGATAAAAGAAACAAGTTGTTACTCTTAAGAAACGTATAGTTTCATAGGTATGAGAAACAGAGAAACAGGTAACTAAACTGTAGTTCCAACCTCAAATGGGCACTGGAGCCAGGCAGGCACCCCGAGTGAATGAAATTGGAGGGAGTTAGAAAAACAGGGATGATGGTAAATAAATCACAGCAGTGTCATAGATGACAGCTGCATCAGTTTTGGGAAGGCCACAAGGAAAGGGATCTGTAATATGGTCCCTGCTATTCACCCCATGCCCACCTGGTAACAGTGTCCTATTGTTATTTTTAAGAGTAGTAAGAAATCTGGATTTTTAAATATAACCTCTGACTTTTGAAAGGTCACATTTATTTTTTTTTAAGATTTTATTTATTTATTTATTTGACACACAGAGAGAGATCACAAGTAGGCAGAGAGGAAGGCAGAGAGAGAGAGAGGAGGAAGCAGGCTCCCTGCTGAGCAGAGAGCCTGATGCAGGCCTCGATCCCAGGACCCTGAGATCATGACCTGAGCCGAAGGCAGAGGCTTTAACCCACTGAGCCACCCAGGCGCCCGAAAGGTTACATTTAATTAAAAGTTTTGTTTCAGTACCATGAGCCAAACAGAAAAGAATGTTCCATGATAGAGGTATAGGAAGGAACCCTCAGTTAAGATGAGGGGTCAGGCAAAATGGGAGAAGATATTTGCAAATGATATATCAGATAAAGGGCTTGTATCCAAAATCTATAAAGAACTTATCAAACTCAACACCCATAGAACAAATAACCCAGTCAAGAAACGGGCAGAAGACCTGAACAGGCATGTTCTTCTTCTTCCAAAGAAGACATCCAAATGGCCAACAGACACATGAGAAAGTGCTCAACATCACTTGGCATCAGGGAAATACAAATCAAAACCACAGTGAGATACCACTTCACACCAGTCAAAATGGATAAAAATAACAAGTCAGGAAACGACAGATGTTGGCGAGGATGTGGAGAAAGGGGAACCCTCCTCCACTGTTGGTGGTAATGTAAGCTGGTGCAGCCACTCTGGAAAACAGTATGGAGGTTCCTCAAAAAGTTGAAAATAGAGCTACCCTATGACCTAGCAATCACACTACTGGGTATTTACCCTAAAGATACAAATGTAGTGATCCTCAGGGGCCTGAATGTTTATAGCAGCAATGTCCACAATGGCCAAACTATGGAAAGAGCCTAGACGTCCACCAACAGATAAATAGATAAAGAAGATGTGGTGTATATATATACAATGGAATACTATGCAGCCATCAAAAGAAACGAAATCTTGCCATTTGCAATGCCGTGAATGGAACTGNTATATATACAATGGAATACTATGCAGCCATCAAAAGAAATGAAATCTTGCCATTTGCAATGCCGTGAATGGAACTGGAGGGTATTATGCCAAGTGAAATAAGTCAATCAGAGAAAGACAATTATCATATGATCTCTCTGATATGAGGAATTTGAGGGGCAGGGGATCATGGGGGGTAGGGAGGGAAAAAATGAAACAGGGTGGAATCGGGAAGGAGACAAACCATAAAAGACTTAATCTCACGAAACAAATTGAGGATTACTGAAGGGTGAGAGGGTAGGGATAGGGTGGATGGGTTATGGACGTTGGGGAGGGTCTGTGCTATGGTGAGTGCTGTGAAAGGTGTAAGCCTGATGATTCACAGACCTGTACCCCTGGGGCAAATAATAATAAAAAAATAAAAAAAAATTCAAGATGAGGGGTCAGGGAAGTTTTCATGAACTCAGTGACGTTGAGCTGATTTGAAGTGTTAGACCAGTTAGAAGTTTGGTAGGTAGATAGTGGGTGGTAGAGAGGGAAAGACCCTTCAGGCTAAGTGGATGTATGATGTATGGTTGCCTGGCTCTATGATGGAATGTGTATGACTTTGGGTGACTTGATAAGTGCTGACTAGGCTTGTGGGATAATCACATTACATTACTGTTCCCCTTTAACTTTTAGAGACATTGCTTAGTTTTAGGTTCATGGCAGAATTGAGTGAAAAGTACAGAGAGTTTCCATATATACCTCTTCCTCCCTCTGACCTCAACCTCCCTATCAACATCTCATACCACAGTGGTTTATTTGATGAACCTATATTGACTTGTCGTTATCATCCAAAGTTCATGGTTTAACATTAAGGTTCACTCTTGGTGCACATTCTTTGGGTTTTAGCAAATGTGTAATGACACATATCAACTATTATAGTATCATACAGAATAGTTTCACTGCCCTAAAAATCCTCTATGTTCTGTCCTTTCTTCCTCTCCCAACCTCTGGCAACTACTGAACTTTTTACTGTTACCATAGCTTTACCTTTTCCAGAATATTATATAGTTGGAATTATACAGTATGTATATGTAGACTTTTTAAGATTGGTTTCTTTCCTTTTTTAAAAAAATATTTTATTGAGAGAGAGAGACAGAGAGAGCAGGAGCAGGGGTGGGGCAGGGAGTAGGTAGAGGGATAAGCAGATTCCCTACTGAGCAGGGGCTCCGAACCCAGGACCCTGGGATCATGACCTGAGCTGAAGGCAGACCTTAACTGACTGAGCCACATAGGTGTCCCTAGATTGGTTTCTTTCAATTAGTAATGTGTGTTTAAGGTTCCTCCATGTCTTCTCATGGCTATTTAGTGGTGAGTGATAGTCCATTGTCTGGATTTTTTTTTAAAAGGTTTTATTTATTTATTTGACACAGAGAGAGAGATCACAAGTAGGCAGAGAGGCAGGCAGAGAGAGGAGGAAGCAGGCTCCCTGCCGAGCAGAGAGCCCGATGCGGGATGCGGGCCTCGATCCCAGGACCCTGAGATCGTGACCTGAGCCCAAGGCAGAGGCTTTAACCCACTGAGCCACCCAGGCGCCCTGTCTGGATGTTCTTCAGTTTATCCCTTTACCTACTGAACTGAAGGATATCTTGGTTACTCCCAAGTTCTGGCAATCATGAATAAAGCTGTACAGACATCCACATGCAAGTTTTTGTGTAGACATAAGTTTTCAGTTCATTTGGGTAAAAACACCAAGGAGCTCAATTACTGTATCATATGATAGAGGTGTGTTTAGTTTTGTACGAAGCTGCATCTGTCTTTCAAGGTGGCTATACCATTGTGCATTCCTATCATCAATGGATGATTTCTTGTTCCACAATCTCACCAGCATTCGGTATTGTCGGTGATTTGGGTTTTGGCCATTCTGATAGGTGTATCGTGAATTACTTTTCATGTATATATATTCATGTATATTTCATATATATTAATTTCTAAATCAGTCTCTCTAAACTGTCTCCTGGATACTACTTAGCCTGAATATGCCATCTTCTCACATGCCTCCATACCTCTGTTTGAGTTCCTTCCTATGGTAATTTGATTCTGTAGGTAGCATTTGGGTATCTGTATTTTTAAAAACTCTGAAGATGATTCTGTTGCAACATCAGAGTTGGAAACCACTTCTAAACACACTGAAAATGCTTGGCACAGAACAATTCTTTAAGAAATGTCTGCTGAACTGAACTTAAGTTACTATTCAGAAACTTTAATTTACCAAAGTCTCAAGTGGGGATTTGAACCCAGTTTTGTCTTCCTAAGTTCTGCTTCTGTTTTTACTTATTATGTTAACTCATAATATATTCATGATAAGGATGATTCTCACATTTGTGTGTCATTCACTTTGCAAGTAGCATTGCAAGCCGAACAGGTTGGGTGAGTTGAGATTTCAGTGGTGTCAGGGCAGCACAGTTCCATCATATTGGTGAACAATTCAGCAACCTTGACTTAGGAGCTCAGAAGGTATTGGATTTTACTTTTTAAAATCTAAGTGATCCATATTTCACTGGTATTGTGGATTAAATAGATATTTGTGAGGTAGCCTGATAACCTAATTACTATTATGCCATTAGTCTTGTGGGAAAGTATTTCAGAAGTTTCAAAGACCATTTCACATCCAGTATATTAATAACCTTTTAAAGAGAGCTTACTGGAATCTGTCTAGAGAGCCTCTGGGGAAAATCAAGTTTGTTTCCTCAAACTTGCCCTTTGTTAATATCAGAAAATGAACTTTGGTACATTCCAAGTGCAGTAATAGTAAACACTTTGTATCAACTAACTTTTGCCCTGTTGAGGAATAAGATGGACTTAGCTAATGTTATGACAGAGTCTCAGTTTGATTGAGCTCTGGAGTACGTCCTGGATCTGATAACTTGGAAGCACCCCGATAAGAAAATTTCATAGTTTGTTAACTGGTTTACAGTAACCAGCCTCCCATCCAAGTACTAACCAGGCCCCACCCTGCTTAGCCTCTGAGATCAGAGGAGATTGGGTGTGTTCAGGGTGGTAATGGTCATAGACTGCAGTAACTAGTCTCTAATTAATTAGGGTCTTAATTTTAGGTTTTCTTTACTTGCCACATACACAAATTTGAGGAAAATATTTTGTGTAAATTATGTCTGGAATAGATGCTGTACTTCTTTAGGTTTATGCATTTTCTCATAATACAAGCTCAAATCCCATACCAGAGGGTTTTTATTTTTCTCTACCACAGAAGTTTGAATTTGTTACTTTTTTATTTGTCTTTTGTATGTATGTATGTATTTACTTATTTATTTATCTGTTGTTGATAGAGCAAACCAGATAATCTTGTGTGACAGCACTATAAGTTATAATGTATTGTACAAGAAAGTTTTTAATATCTTAGCCTTCGGTGTGTTACGTAATTTATATTGGAAAAACTAATCTTGCCTCTTCTCTGTTCGAATGTTTATAGGAGCCAGGCTACATGGGGACATTGTATTTATGAGATATATTATACCTGTCTGTGATATTCAGAAATATCTCTAGGGAAATATTTTAAGAAAAATTAACTGCTGTTGGCTTTTCAGTAAATATATATAGGCAAAAAATGAAATAAAATTTACCATTATATTCTATTTCAGGATCCAGTAGCTTTTCTGCTTTTAATTTATTCAGGTTTCTCTTTTATTTTTAGAATGTTGGAAATAATAAACAAATAGGTCAGAGACCTTGATTCAAAACATCCAAGCATTTCTGCTAGTAGCATAAGAAAATCTTCATTTTGTTTGACTTCAGTAAATGCCAAAGATAAATATTTGGCAAACTAATCATAGTTCTTTTATGTTTTCATGTCTTTATCTTGTGTTTTAGCACAAACTTCATGTCTTAAAAGTGAGACATGAAGACAAAGAGAAAGGACTTGTCCTTATCATAATGCATGAAACATTCAGTTTAGAACCAGAAAATCAGAGCTAAGAGATCCACATTTTATCTACACAAAAGTGATACAAAAACAGAGTCCTGTCCCCATTCAAGAAACAATATGAAGAATTCAAATAAAGAGGGTTTGTTTGTACTGTAGCATCTGAAGAACTGCTATTATTTTATCTGTAGTTAACAAAGGATAGGGGTGGGTGCTTGGGTGGCTCAGTTGGTTAAGCCTCTGCCTTCAGCTCAGGTCACAATGCTAGGGTCCTGGGATTGAGTCCCACATCAGGCTCCCTGCCTGCCATTCCCCCTGCTTATGGCTGGGCTCTCTCTCTTTCTCTGTCAAATAAATAAATAAAATATTTTAAAAAACCAAAGGGTGGAGTGATTTCAGCATTAACTGTTAGCCTGTGGGGAAGGAGACAAACCATAAGAGACTTCTAATCTCATAAAACAAACTGAGGGTTACTGGGGGGTGGGAGGGTAGGGATAGGGTGGATGGGTTATGGACATTGGGGAGGGTTTGTGCTTTGGTGAATGCTGTGAAAGATGTAAGCCTGATGATTCACAGACCTGTACCCCTTGGGCAAATAATAAAAAGAAAAAAAAAAACTGTTAGCCTGTGTATTCTTTAGCTCCTGCCATATACTATGCAATTTTTTTAATATTGAAAAAAAATTCTTGGGCTTGAATGTTCAGTTTGGTTAGTTTCTCTGTTTTCTAATATTCTTTCTCTCACTAGCTGAACTTAAATGAATTTATTATTAGATGTTCAGTATTAATATAACTATTGTGGAGTAAAGGATATTAATCATAATTGCTTTTGGCAACAAGTAACGGAAATGTGACAAGCAGCAGCTTAGTCAAACTGAGTTTTCTTTTTTAAGGGACTCTCTGTGGCAGTCAGTCCAGGGCTGGTGCCGATACTCAAGGAACGAATGGATTCCTCCCTTTCATCCTTTTCATCCTTTGCGGGTGGTTTTCATGCTGCAGTCTTTTTTTTTTTTTTTTAAGATTTTATTTATTTGATGGAGAGCACAAGCGAGCACAAGCAAGGGGAGCAGTAGGCAGAAGGAAAAGGAGAAGCAGGTTCCTTGCTGAGCGAGGAGCCTGATATGGGGCTCGATCCCAGCCCACCCAGGCTCCCCTCATGCCTGCTGTCTTGAGATGGCTGCTGTACCTTAAAGTGTCCTATTTACACAGTAAGAAAAGAGAAAGGCAGAGGCCAAAAAAAGTCCATGCTAGTTGAACCTGTTCCTTGTTATCATGAAGACCATAATTTTTCCAGAAGCTCCACTGTTTTAAAATGTAGATTTTGTTGTTTTGTTTAGGAATGGTGAGGCCAACAGATTAGGATGATTGGCATTGAAAAGATAATTTATTACTCACAGTTCCCAAGAGAAAGAAGGGCGCACAGTGCCATGTGGGGCCACTTGGGGTTGGTTGAAGGCAGAAGGCAAAGCTAGGGGAACTGCAGGAAAGCCTTTCTTATGGTTTTCTCAGTGATGCCTGGGCAAGGCAAAGTAAGCAGGTGTAGAATGGTCAAGTTTGAATAATTTTGTGGGGCTCTAAGCTGTAGGGCCTCTCCCTAGTTGTCTGATGCCTAGTCCTGGTGTGATTGGGGCAGCATAAGAGCCAGGTAGAGCCATAATTGGGAGTACAGGCTTCTGATTGGTTAGTTTGCATATGAGAGGTATACTTGCAGGTGATTCATTTACTGTCTCTAAGAAGCCAATAACCCTGGGAGAGGTGGTCCTTCCTTAGTCCAAGATGCCAAATATCAAAACATTAGATGGAGAAACTAGAAAATGTGGTTAATACACACTCTTACATCCTTTGTTAGAACTCGTCATTTGGCCATCCACAGGTACAGAGAATTCTGGGCATTTGGCTATTTTTAAATGGGTACGTTGTTATCCTAAATAAAACTGGAATAAATATTAGTACTGAAGAAGAAGTGAATAGCTATTGATGAAGCAGCTAGTAGCATCTGGTGTACAATTTCACATGTGAAGAAATGGCATCTAACAGTATAGATGTAGTTCAAATCATAAGTTGCAAATTCAAATGCCTACGGAGGCCAGATATACCATAGTGAAGTGTGCTCAGTGGAAGATTATGGGGAGTGCTGGGGACTATGGTGAGATGGAAGGTACATGTACTTCTCAAAGCAAAACCTAAAAAAACCCCAAAAACCTGACTACCAGTTTGTGGTGTCTAGTGTAAAAAAAGACAACTAAGTAGAAAGAGGCTTATTAATTTTACTGAAGTTACTATAAATAAAATTATACTTCATTTATGTTATTTAACAATCATATACTACATTTTCTAGGTAATTTATTTTATTTATTTTTAGAGAGAGGGCACGTGCGTGTGTGAGCAGGGGGAGGGGAATCGGGAGCGGGAGAGGGAGAGAGAGAGAGAGAATAATCTTAAGCAGGCTCCACATCCAGCGAGGAGCCAGATGCTGAGCTCTATGTGGGGCTCATTTCTTACAACTGAGATCATGACCTTAGCCCAAATCAAGAGTCAGAGGCCTACCTGCTGAGCCACCCAGGCGCCCCAAAATTGTTGATGTTGTGTAGTCACTTAGGGAAGGTGGCGTCTGTCAGACTAACAGTGAAGACACAGTTTCTGTTGTGAGTAGTTTGTGCAATGATGCTTTGAGACTTCAGGAATATTCTTTTTCCCGTCAAGCATTCACCTGAAAGTTAACATCCATCGATCCTTTACTGAGTCAATTATTATATTGGTAGTTACAAAATAGTGATTTTCTGATTCGATCATTTCTTCATTAGTGGCATTCTTTTATGAGTAAGAGCTTTTCCTCCCAGCCCTTGCCCCAGCTTCTTTCTTGAGTTCAGTATGAACTCATGGATTATTTTGTATTCAAAATGTGTTGTATTCCATTATTATCATTATTCATATCGATGCCCAAAGTGTTCCCAATTTTGCTGGACCATTAAGCTGCTGGATGTGAGCTTTATTTTCATTATTTCTCAATCAAGATGTCACTTTTGGGGAGTTATCTGTATCCCACTACCCCTAGCTTCTCACTCCTTCTCTTTTCCTCCCAGTTGTCACTTGACTTTCTGTTCCAGCATAGTAACATTTGGTTGCATTTGGTGTTTCCCCTCTTATATGTAGTTTGTGTTAATCTTTGTCTCCTAGTTGTGCTTTAGATGTGAAAATAGGTGGCTTTATTTGTTCTATTTGTTGATCTCTGACTTTTTTTATATGGTGTGGTTCGTATTTAGGTGGCTATAGTTATTTGAAAAGAAACTATAATTCCGGGGCACGTGGGTGGCTCAGTGGGTTAAAGCCTCTGCCTTTGGCTCAGGTCATGATCTCAGGGTCCTGGGATCGAGGCCCGCATCGGGCTCTCTGCTCAGCAGGGAGCCTGCTTCCCCCTCTCTCTCTGCCTGCCTCTCTGCCTACTTATAATCTCTCTCTCAAATAAATAAATACAATCTTAAAAAAAAAAGATATTGTAATTCCTCTATTTTATGGCTTTCTAAAATGTGAAATGTCTCATTTTCAAATGAAGTTTTCATTTAAACAGGATAATCAACAAACTCAGTTAAGTATTTATTTAGTACCTTCTGAAGTATGTTATGCCATTTGTCCCTAGTCTCAATAGCTTCTAGCCAGTGCAGTCTTTTTGAGCCTTTGGGTTTCTTTGCTTTTCTGTAGCTTTTCTCTTTCCACTTGCAGACCAACATCAGTCATTTTTCCCCATTGTCAGTCAGTGCACCACCTACTAAGCCCTATCCACTTTATTGTCTACTGTGAGTAGAGAATTAGGAATTCAGACAAGATTGGGCACATTCAGGGTGGTATGGCCATAGATTCTCGGGAATGCAGATAACATACCTTTTTTTTTTTTTTAAAGATTTTATTTCTTTATTTGACACAGAGAGAGAGATTACAAGTAGCAGAGAGGCAATCAGAGAGAGGAGGAAGCAGGCTCCCCGCTGAGCAGGGAGCCAGATGTGGGGCTCAGTCCCAGGACCCTGAGATCATAACCTGAGCCAAAGGCAGAAGCTTTAACCCACTGAGCCACCCAGGCGCCCCAAGCAGATAACATATCTTGTTAGACTTTGGTATGACATTAAAATAGGTCCAAAGGAAAATCTGAAGCCCTTCTGGAGCTTTATTTAGGGGTTGATTTTCTCAATGTCTATTTGCTTATTAAATAGTCTTTCTATTAAATAGTCTATCTACTAGAAGTACTTCTAGTTCTTTAGTATGTTCTAGTTTAGACAGTTAAGCGATGGTAAATAATCTAAAAAATATATTTTATGTAATAAGAGAGGCAATAAAGTGTTAAAGGGAATATTGTCTCTAGAATCAGATTCCTTCTGTTAAAGTCCTGGTCCTGCTTATTGGCTGCGTAACTTTAAGTAGTTGCTTAACCTCTCTGTACTTGCATTTCTCACTTATAAAGTAAAGTTAATAGTGTCTTCTCTGTAGGTTTTGTGAAGATTAAAGAAGATAATACTTTGGTCTTGATAAATGGATATTTACTCTGCACAAGGAACAGTAATCTCTTGTTAATAAAGCAGGTCATCAGATCTTTAGGATAGTCTGTTTATGACCTAGCCTCCACATACCCTCTACTTCTACCTTCCCCACAACCACCCTGAAATCAAAATAAGCTCTAGTTATAATTCGTTAAAACTTTAAGCTTCTCATAGAGGGAACATAAATTATTATTTTTAACTTACTCATTATTTAGAGGTATAGTTTAAGAGGGACTGTTATAGCAAAATGGCCAAATATTAATTTTAAAGACTCTTCAAAAAACATTTTTTTGGTATGCTATAGAAATGCACAGCTTGCCATGAAATTACAATGTTGTGGAACTATATGTCCACTAGAGGTCATATTATGCTTTCATATAATTTTTTCATGCCAGTGTCAGGAAGGCCTACTTCAAAGAAAAACTGAGATAGGAAAAGTCCATTATTGCTTCCTGCAAAAATATGGTTTGAAAAAGAAAGAAACTGAAGCTGGACTATTACAGGAACCATCAATGCATGCCATGGTTTTATATTTGACAGTCTGCTACTCAGTTGGTTAGAAAATCGATTTGTATTACTGAAGTTAGCAATGAGATCTTCCTACCCAAGTTAGAATTAGAAGCTTCTTACTCCCTGACACAGAGTAATTTTCTTTTCTTGAAACTGTTTCTGAATGATTATATGCAGGTAGAGAATCATATATGACTCTTTTACCCACATATTTATTTTTATTAATGAGTATGGATTTGGAGTGCTACCTGCTTGAGGAGTGGCCTACACAAGTTACTTCAGTTTCAGTTCTCTAGACTTTCAGTTTCCAAGTTTGTAGAATGTGAATAAACCTATGGCAGTATTATGGTGAATCTCAACATTGAAGTGAAAGTTCTATGCAAATGATAAAATCTGTGCACATGGTAAAGTGGGTTATCAGGTAACTGCTTTTGTTTTTGGCCCAAAAGGCACACGATGAGGGAGAATATAGGAACCTCCAATTTCCTTCTCTCCTTTCTGATAGAATAGATCATTAGTTTATATTTACTCTTCTCAACTAGCCATTGCGGCCAACAGTGCATATATTTTAAATGGGTTCCTTTTAAGATACTTTATTTCAGAGAATGTTCTAAAAATTAACTGTAGCTGTTGCAAATACACATATATGGAATTCATTTTACTCTGAGGCCTGTTTTTATATAGTCATCATCTTACATGCGGAACTGCTCTCTGGTTAAAAAAATGAAGGAGTACTGATTCCTGGTACTTTCACATTTTTGCAAGTTTTTGCAGAACTAATGGGTTTAATTGAATTAGGCATTGCTGTAGTCTGATTTTACTGATAATTTTGGTCTTGAGATGGATAATATCAGAGTTGAAGTGATAGATACTAAGGTGATCAAGAGATGGGCCAAATAATTATTGTGTTAAGTTTGTGCGTAAAATGTTTTTATTATGTATCTGCCACAAATAACAAAGGCAGTCTTAACTATTGTGTTTATAGCCTTGCAGGGAAGGCTCAATTGGCAATTTCAGCATTTAAAGTGCAAATGATTTTTAAACTTTGGTATGCAGAAGTGCTTGTGAGCGCAGGTAGAACATTGTTGGCCCAAAACAGGAAGCAAATATATTCATTATATGTTATTATATGATATTAATATATGTGTATATATTGTATTATATACACACACATATAAATGATAATCTCTTCTTCACTGTAAATATTTGGTTTTCATCACTCCTCCCCCCCCACCTGCTGCTCTTTAAATCCTTTTGTCATCATAACATAACTATATATTTCTTGTATTTGAAAGGTTTCCTAATAAGTACATCATATGTAGATTTTTTCTCATATTATGAATTTTATTGATAAGAATACTCACAAAATACCTATCTTGAATGGAAACTATCATGAAAGGCTTTGGAATGTGTTAGATTCCAAGTTTGAGTCTCTGTTCTGCCATTTATTCTTCTTATGACCTTGGGCATGTCCCTTAATCCCAGAGTTGTTTCATTATCTGTTCAATGAAGACAGTCATTTTAATACACGGTTCCTGAGTGACTATTTCATATCTAACCTACTAATTTCAGAAACATTGCTTTTGGTTTTGTTGTTGTTACTGTTGTTTTTTTATGGAAGTAGCTGTATTTGAAATGTTTACTTTTCCCCCCCTGTAGATAACAGACAAAAGAGTGTCCAGAAGACATGCCATTCTTGAGGTGGTTGGTGGTCAGCTTCGAATCAAACCGGTATATATGTTATTCATGACTTGTTTTTAACTTTTTGCCTCTCACCTTTTTCCAGTTCCTGATTAAAGTGGGTTATTTTTCTAAGGTTGTGGAAATAGAGAATGATGTCAGAATATATCCTTATTTTCAGAGGAAAATTGGGAGATAAAGATCTTAACTATTTAAAGTATTTATTTTCCTGTAAGGCAGTGCTACATTAACCTAGTTAGAATTTTAGTGAAAGATGACTACTAGTTCACATATACATTGTGACTGGGTATTATAAATAAGATTCTGTAAGAAAGCCTATAACTATATAATAGTTTGTTTGGGGGAGGTGAGGGAGTGATTGAAGTCACTTAAATGTTACAGGATTGTATCTTAATAGATTTCCGTACCTCTGTGTGTAGAATTGAATAATTCTAAAATTTAGACCTTGTTCAACTTTAGGGTAGCATAAATTTAATTTGAAAGTTCTTGTTGAGGGCTAAAATTTTAATTGCTTGGTTTATAGTTTAAGCACTGATGTAGGGGTATCAGTTTCTGAGGACATACTGTGCGATTATTCCTTTCCATTTGCACAGTGTGTTGTGTAGGAGAATAAAATATGTGTACAAGGGTCCATCTGTTTTGGACTAGATGCTGTGGTGGTAAAATTATTATGCAACAAAATTCATTAATTTGTAACATTTTTAAACCTGTATGTATTTTCATCTTATACATACAACTGCCTTTGGTCTCATTAGTTCTTTCTTTTACACATAAAGTACTTTTATTATCCTATGTTGAGCTGTTTCCAAATTTGAGAAGTATCCTTTTAATTCTAGTAGTGGAAATGTTTTGAATAAAGCTGAATTTACCCCATCTCAACATTGAATAAATACTTGAAAAAAGGTTTGTATATCATTCTGCTTGTCTTCATGTCTTGAAAAGTGTGAGAACTCAGTACATTTATTTCTAAGCAAATTAATCAATTGAATTGTGAATTGAATAACTATTAGATTTTCTTATTACATTTTTATTTACTCAGTGCTAAGAAGAAACCCTTCTTATAACAAAGTTACACAGCATTAAATTTTTTATGTATCAAAGGTAGGCCTTTTGGGAAACCATCATTTTTACTAATGCATAAATATTAAAAAACTTACTGATATTTTTTTCTCAGTGTTAATCAAGGACACATATTTTAAACACTAGAATGTTTTCCAAATTGGCTTAATAAAAATGCTTAACTGGAGTTGTGTCTATACTTGGATAAAAGTATTCATATATGTCTTGAACTTCTATGACTATTCAAAAAAGTAGCGATAATATAAAATAGGTATACTCAAATTAAAATTTTATTAATGAAAAATCCTTTCTTTGAGTTAAACCTTATTTTTTATGAAATGGGTCAAATTTCTACATGGGAGTTTAGTAATTTTTAATTAAAAGAAGATATCTTTTAGAAAATACCTTTCTCCTTTACTTGGTCTTTAATTAGACTGTACTCATATAAAACAACTGTATGAAGTCAACAAGTATCTTTTGAGTATCAAACTGTAGTAGATACAAAATTAGAAGCTAGAGCCAAAATTCCTCTTGAGATTATAGATATGAAACTAAAATTTGGTGTAATATTTTTATTTATACCTTTGTTTATACTTTTAAATATTATTTAGTATAGTTTATGAACTTTCTGGTAAATGTAACCTTATATACTTGGGAGAAAGATAAATATTTTTTACCTTTTTTCTTGGTAGCATTATTTTTGACAGCATGGAATATCAAGGCCCTCTGAAGAATGCATAATTTTATATAGTCAGCAAGTTGTCAAATGGAAATTAGAACTCAGGTTCTTTGAAACCTGTGAAGTTTTTTTTTTTTTTTCATTATATTTCCCAACTCAGGATTCTTTTACCATTTGGTATTCACTTCTTTAAAAAAAATTTCTTGAAGGTAAAAGTAACCTGATTTTTCTTCACAAGAAATTTTGGTGCCTTCAGTTGAACAGAATTTTACAATTGAAAGCAATCTTAGATTCAGTCTTATGTATGGCAGAATTTGATTTGGGCCAGAGCTGGCATTGCTTATCATTGGACAAGAGAACTTTTCATCAAGAAATGGTACTGGGAGAGTATGTTATTTGTCTGAGGGAAAAAAAAATTAGATCCCTACCTCAAACCATACATACAAATCGGTTTTAGGTGGTTGAGATGTGAAAGTCAAAATTATAAAACTGTTAGATTATATGGGGAAAAAATCTTTGTGACCTTAGAGTAGGGAAGAGTTTTAAAATAAGCTATAAAAAGAAAGACCGAAAAAAAAAATCCAATTATAGGGGTGCCTGGGTGGCTCAGTCGGTTAAGCATCTGCCTTTGGCTCAGGTCTTGATCCTGGGGTGCTGGGATCGAGCCCTGAATTGGGCTCCCTGCTCAGTGGAGAGACTGCTTCTCCTTCTCTCTGTTTGCTGCTCCCCCTGCTTGTGCTCTCTGTTTGTCTCTGCATCAAATAAATAAATAAAACCTTTAAAGAAAATCCAGTTACATTAAATTAAGAACTTTTGCTTATCAAAGATTATAATGAAAATGAAAAATGTAACAGGAAGAAGTTATTTAAAACACATATAATTGACAAAGGAATTATATCCAAAATATATAGCAAATGCCTTCAATCAGTGAGAGAAAGATAAACAGTCCAGTAGAAAAATGGGCTGAAGACTTGAGTGGCACGTTATAGAATTGGAAAGCTGACTGTTCAGTAAACATGAAAAAGGTACTCAACATTCTTATTAAATAGAGAAATGTAAGTGAAACTGCAGTGAGATACTCAAACCCAACAGACTCCAAAAATGAAAAGTCTAACAACTTCAAGTGTTGGTGAGAATGTAGAACAAGTAGAATAGTTATAAAGTTTGGGTGGGAGCTTAAATGTTGCAGCCACTTTGGAAAATAGCTTGACATTATTTCCTAAAGATGAAGGCATGCATTCCCTACAAGCCAGACCTCACACACACATATATACCAATAGATGTGTACAAGAACCTGAAGGGCTTATATCATAGCAAAAACCTAGGCACAACATTAATTTCCATCAGCAATGGAATTGATTATTGTGATGTATTCATTTAATGAAATATCCTACAACAATGAAGATAAATTACAGCAAAAGCATGAAAAATATGGATTAGAGTCAGGAACATGATAGTGACAAAAGCAACTTTGAAAGAATGTATACAGTATAGCTTCATCTATATATGATTACAAATTCTACAAAATAAAATATTATATTCACTGTCATAAAGCTTAGGTGATAAAACCATAAGGAAAATTTCCTAAAGAAGTGATAAACACAACAATTGGTATAATAATTACCTCTGAGGGAACTGAGAAGAGACTGGGATAGGGAAAGACTCAAAGGGACATCAAAAGTTAATATACTTTTTCTGAAACTGTGTGGTGGGTCCACACATAGTATCTAATGTGTACTATGTTTTCAAAAAATTATTATGGGATCCATATGACATGAGAAAGATGTAGAGAATAGTCCAGTGTGGTGCAGTTCCTTCTGTAACGCCAAACTACCAAACATTGGAAGACATTGAAAAAGTGTATTTATTTTTAAGGAAATGTACAATTCTAGTACTAGAATTTGATTGTTCTTTTAGAATAATATTTAACTGAGTTTTGAATTTTATTCCACGAATAATTTGTACCATACCAGATGAAGGAAAACTGCTTCTTGGACTTGGTGATGTATGTATGCATAGGTCCTTTGGTTTCTGTAATGCTTGGTTTCTTGTTTATGTTAATGTAGTTTCAACAAAATGTCTCACTTCCTGAAATAGGTTTATTTATTTATTCAGCTACTTATTGTAGCTGTACCTTCAAGGTGCGATTGAGAGAAATTTAGAAAAATTCTAAACTGACCTTAGTTGTGAATTGAAATGTTAAGGTCTTGAAAATAATAAGATAGACGAGTGACTTCTAATTCATTCATTGTACCTCAATGTGTGCTACATATCATTTACTCTCTGTTCTCTAATCAGTCACAAATAAATTGATCTGCTAAAGCAGATTATATATGAGAGAAGTTTTATTTTAAAAAGTTTTTGTAAAATTACTTAAGTGAATTAGAGCAAATGTTTTGTTACAATCCCTTCTGTAGGTTGTGTACTCCAAATTATGTTTAAGTAATTAAATATTTTTCTGTTTTCCTTCAAATTAGAAATCCAATCAAATAGAAATGTAACTCTGACAATGATTGATGAATACGATCAGGGCGTTTACTAATTTGTACTTTTAAATTGGATGAATTTGTCTTTTATTCCTCTAATATTTCCTTTTAAAAAAGGCTCTAGCTCTCAGCAGTTCTTGGAAATAGTGCGTGAGGAGATAATGTTAGCTCATGAGGAGATGATGTTAGCTTTTTCGTGTGCCATTTAAATTTAATCTACTGTCTGGTATCAGCAGGGAGAAAATGTATTATAAAGGCAGAGCGACAATGTTGTCTGTAAATCACTGCATCACCAGTGGTTAGTTATGTTCTCTGGGTAAATTCATAGCTGTCAGTGGTTTTATTTCATTTTAAGAAAATCTTACTCTTTTTGTTTCTTGGGTGATTGAGGGAGTGGTTCTATAACTGCATATAAATTGCAAAGGATTAGATATGTTTTTTGCCACTTGGTGTTAATCCTCAAAATATACATTTTTGGGTGACTGTGTTTTTTTTCTTTGGCGCAGTAAAATTCCTGAGTTGTGATTGTCTTTCTTCCTAAGGAATTATGAGTGTACTTGGAAAATAGCTATAAAATACTATGATAGCTCTTCCACAGCTCATTTTATTAAAAAGAAAGAAGAAAGAAAGAAAAAAAAGAATGCTTTCCAGATTAAAAAAAAGAAAACATTAAAAATAAGAGGAAATTTTTGGGGTGGTGCCCATCAATCCTTTAATGCTTATGATAATTACAAGAGAAAACAATGGAAAATTAATTTGTATTTTAGTTCCATTTCTTCAGGGATAATGCATCCTTTGCACCACTTCTAAAATTATAGCATAATATATTTAAGTTTGCACTTAAAATCCTATGGGTATGTTAAAAGGCACTTCCCAAAAATATGCTTCTCATATAGGTGTATCATATCTTTTATTCACTGTGAGTTTGGCCTTGCCAGTATTTTGCCTGTCCTTACCTGCTTTTAGAATCAACGTTAACTTAGCCTTATTGAAGGAATTGGAGAGCTTTCCATCTTTTTCTGGTCTCAGGAAGACTTTGAATATTCAGAAAAATATTTAAATCCATTTAGGTCTGGTTTAGGGAGAGAGTAGAAAGATTTTTAAGTACTGATTGTATTTTTAAAATATAGGTATAATTCAAAAAGACACACACTTATTTTTTAAGTCAGTTTGGTGTATATTCTTTAAAATCGTTGTCAATTTTGGCCATATTTACAAATACATTGCCATGATGTATTTTTAGTATTCTGCCAAGTTTTATGTGTACTTACGTCATTGTTTTCATTCCAAAATTTGTGTGTTTGTTATCTTTTCCCTCTTTGTTTATTACTATTGCTAGAGTTTTGTCTACTTTATAACTTTTAGAAAACTACCCTTTGTTTTGGTCTTCATGTCTGTGTGACTTTTTAGTTGAAGTGCATATAGTTGCTTATGTTTTTGTTTTTGTTTTTTTATAAAGGGAGAGGGGGCAAGAAGCAGAGAAAGAGGGAGAGAGAGAATGTTAAGCAGGCTCCACACTCAGCATGGAGCCCAACATGGGGCTTGATCTCATGACTCTGAGATCATGACCTGAGCTGAAATCCAAGAGTTGGATGTTAACCAACTGACCCACCCAGGTGCCCTGAAGTATATATAGTTTGACATAGATTTTAAAAACTTATTCAATGAGTAATATATATTTAGGTTTAAGTTATACAGGAATGTCATTTTTGCTCTTGGTTCTGGAATCCCCTGTGTGACAATTTTAGGAAAAGAAAAAGATGATCATGGACCACATGCGTTGGTTCTCTTTCTCTTTGGATTTGCTAAATACTTAATATTTCACTACTTAAAATTTAAATGTTAAGTACATTCAACTGAGTAAAAAATACTGAAAATGAATGTTTCTTTGACTTTGGGTTTGTGATGCCTTATTGAAGAAATATAATTATTTTCCTTTTTTAAAAAGTATTTTACTTATTCTACCCTTAGAATATTATGCCTTTGTATTTAACATCTTGGCCTTTGAAAATTTAGGACTATTGTTATTTAATGTTGATTAGAGATTCATCTGAATCTTTAAAAAACTTATGAATAAGAACATGGTCTTATCTTAACCTATTAGAAGCAAACGTCATTTGTAGAACATTCAAGGTTCAGGCAGAAGCTATGAATATTTCTATCCCGACTCTTGTCCCTCCTGTTACTCAGCATTCCTGACTCTGATGATTGTGGTGTACTCAAGGAAAGGGAGGCTTCATTTATAAGTCCGAGGAATAACGAGGAGCAATTTCCAAGCCCAACAGTGTACACAAGCTCAGAATCTGGTGATTTGTCCAGGCTCGAAAACTAACCATGAGCCAGAGCCACTCTGAGAGTTAAATTAGGGGTCGTTGATAGTGTAATGAAAGGTTTCTAAACATTGTTTAAATTATAGCTTGATTTTTAAAAATCAAACATTCACATTTCTTTTTAGCAATATGGTGTTATGTAAATACGGTGTTCCATTGCATGTCCTTTCTTATGAAGTCTTGTATAGTTTGTAAAATAACTGTGACCTATTAAATAATTGCTTACCAAATTTGTATAGTCTCTTTTTAATTTCTATTTCCATTCTTTACCTTCAAATTTTACTCTACTCCTTTCTTTTAACAGATTTAAAGGAAATAGAAGTGTTTTCAATTGCAGATACATGTAGGAAGGATTTATGGCCAGATCCTCATGAAATTAAATTGCCAGAACTGGATAGATTATATTCATTATAGCTTTCAACATTGTCTTTTTTTTAATTTTTAATTTGGGCATGTAGGCAACAATGCTTATTTTTTATTGGCAGCTTTTGTTTTAATGCTCCCTTTTCTATATTAGTCTATGTTCGAAAACTCCTTGGTGAAGAGCAAAAACAATCCAAACAAGCTATCTTGTTTGCTTGAGAGATTTGATCAAAGTCTTTCTTCCTATATCTCATTTTTTAATCATGGTAAGAATTGGGAGAAAATAAGTATAAAAGAAACTAGCCATTTCCAAGGAATTAGTGAATTATGGATAGGAAAGTTGGGGGCTCAGTTTCCATACTGAGAATTATTTTTTTGTGTTTCTCTAATATCTGATTGTCCCTCTTAAGCAAAGCATAATTATCTTTTAACCAGTTAATTGATAACTTTGCTTTTTTTCTTTGATTCCTACAGAAGTGGGAGGTATATTTTTGCTTTTTTCCTTTTTTATGTATAGATAATAATTATTGCACTTGTAAGTATCAGATTTGTTAGACTTTTAATGTAAATTTGTCATGAAATTGTTTTGGTACCCAAATTTTGGATCGGTTCTTGTTTAGTTGTATTCTCATAATTTAGAATTACATCTCTTTTGTTTGTTTGTTTGTTTGTTTTGTTAGATACATACAAATCCATGTTTTTATCAGTCTTCCGAGAAGAGCCAGCTCTTACCATTGAAGAGAAATCTATGGCGCTGGTTAAATCCTGGAGACACTTTTTCTTTGCTAGTCGACAAATACATTTTCTGTGTTTTCTCTACACAGTCTGAAACACAAATGGAATGTACTTTAAGGTAAGATTGCCTGATGAAATTAGATGAATTTCAGGATCATGACCTGAGCCAAAGGCAGATGCTTAATTGTAACCTAGGGACACCTGGGTGGCTCAGTCCGTTAAGCATCTGCCTTTGGCTCAGGTTATGATCCCAGGGTCCTGGGATCAAGCCTCATGTCCAGCTTCCTGTTCAGTGGGGAGCCTGCTTTTTCCTCTCCCTCTGCCACTCCCCCTGCTTGTGCTGCCAAATAAATAAATAAAATCATAAAAAATAATTTTTTTAAATAAAAATTTTTAAAAATGGTAATTGTAACCTAATTCTTAAGCCATCTACAAATGCTTCAGTGAAAACCATTCCAGGATTAAACTATGTTGGAAATATAGGAGTTACATAGGGTATGTATGGTATATGTGTTTGTGTGTTTCTGTAGAAAACATTTGACACTGGAAACCTACACCTCAATAGTAATTGCTCACATATGTGGTGTCTTTTACCATTGTGTTCAGAATGTATTTTCCATCTAATAGTAACCAGGATAGGTAATTTGAAACCAACTACATTTTCTTAATCTTTTCTTTTAGCTTTTTAAATTTTATTAAGGTATTAATCCCTCTGGCTTAGACTACACTCATATAACTCCCCTTCTAAAAATAACAGAGAATATAGAATTGGGAAACTGAGGAAATGAGGTATTACAAGAAACATCTAATATAAAGTTAATATACTAGTTTTGTTGTGGCAGTCATTAGCAGATTATTTGCCACTGTTTCAGCTTTTAATTTTTTTTAAAGATTTATTTATTTGAGAGAGAGTGAGAGAGAGAGGAGAAGGAGCAGGGGGAGTGGCAGAAGGAGAAGCAGACTCCCTGCTGAGCAAGGAGCCCGACGTGGGACTCAATCCTAGGACCTGGGATCATGACCTGAGCCAAAGGCAGATGCTTAACCAACAGAGCCAGCCAGGTGCCCTCGGCTTTTAAATTATAGTCTACACAAACTGGACTTATAGAAGTAAATGGACAAAAGTGTATGGAATGTGTTCTGTGATTACAGTAGCATTGAATTAAAAATCAGTAATAATAGGGGTGCCTGGCTGGCTCAGTTGGTAGAACATGCAACTCTTGATTTTGGGGTTGTGAGTTCAAGCCCTATGTTAGGCACAGAGGTTACTTAAAAAAAATCAATAATGATAAAATAGAAAAATCTCCAAAAATTTGAAATTAAACAGCATACTTCTAAATAACTGTTAGGTCAAAGAGAATCACAGGGAAATTAGAAAACATTTTGAACAAAATGATACTGAAAACAACATAAAAATTTGTGAGATGATACTAAAGTAGTTCTTAGAGGGAAATTTATATTAAATGCCTGTATTAGAAGAGAAGAAAGCTGTAAAACCAATGATCTGTGTTTCTACTTTAAGAAGATAGGCAGACAGGAGCAAATTAATCCCAAAGCATAATTCCCAAAGAATAACTTAATTGCTAAAACAGTCTTTAAAAAGAAGAAAAGAGTTTTCTGCACTACCCAAGAAGGGGTCCTTATGGTGTTCTGCATGAATGCCCTGTGGGGTACCTAGCACCTCCCAAAGCCATCAGAACAAGTTTCCCGCTGGAGTGAGGGATTCCTGTCAAAATTTAAAGGGAAACTTTCACAATGTCTGGAGCCCCTGATGTCCTGCAAATGAAGGAAGAGGATGTCCTCAAATTCCTTGCAGCAGGAACCCACTTTGTTGGCACTAACCTTGACTTCCAAATGGAACAGTGTATCTAAAAGAGAAAAGTGATGGTGTCTGCATCATAAATCTGAAGAGAACCTGAGAGAAGCTTCTGCTGGCAGCTCATGCCATTGTTGCTGGTTGATGTCAGTGTCATATCGTCCAGGAATACTGCCCAGCGAGCTGTGCTCAAGTTTGCTGCTGCAACCGGAGCCACTCCTGTTGCTGGCTGCTTCACTCCCGAAACCTTCACTAACCAGATCCAGGCAGCTTCTGGTGATCACTAATCCAAGGCTGACCCTCTCACAGAGGTGTCTCATGTTAACCTGCCTACCTACCACTGCTCTGGGTAAGACAGACTCTCCCCTGCACTATGTGGACATTGCCATCCCTTGCAACAAGGGAGCTCTATAGTGGGTCTGATGTGGTGGATGCTAGCATGGGAAGTTCTGTGCATACATGGTCCCATTTCTTGTGAACACCCTTAGGAGGTCATACCTGATCTCTGCTTCTACAGAGATCCTCAAGAGACTGAAAAGGAAGAACAGGCTGTTGCTGAAAAGGCTATGACCAACAAGGGATTTCAGGGTGAATGGACTGCTCCAGCCTCTGAGTTCACTACTACTCAGTGTGAAGTTGCAGACTGGTCTGAAGGCATGCAGGTGCCCTCTGTGTCTGTTCAGCAGTTCCCTGCTGAAGACTGGAGCGCTCAGCCTGCCAGTGAAGATTGTCTGCAGCTCCCACTTCTCAGGCCACTGAATAGGTAGGAACAACCACTGACTGGTCTTAAGTGCTCTTCCACAAAGGCAAACAAAATGGAAATAAGGTTGATGGAAAAGAAACAGTTTCTAGAAGTTAAAGAAAAAAAAAAAGAGTTGGAGGATTCACACTTCCCAATTTCAAAACCTTCTACAAAGCTACAGTAATGAAGACAGTATGGTACTAGCATAAAGAAAGACATATAGATCAGTGAAATAGAATCAAGGGTCCAGAAATAAAGCTCTTACAGTACGCTCAACTGATTTCTGACAAGATTGCCGGGACAGTTAAATGGGAGAAACAATAGTCTTTTCAACAAATGTTGTTGGGACAACTGGGAATCCACTTGCAAAAGAATGTAAGTTAGACTCCTACCTCACACCATATAAAAATGGACTTAAAATGGAGACCTAAATATTAGAGCTAAAACTGTGAAATTAGGAAAAAATACAGGTATAAATCTTTGTGACTTTGGATTAATCAGTGATTTCTTAGATATAACACCAAAGGCACAGAATGTGGTACAAATGGAATTACATGATTTGTAGCCTTCTGTGTTTGGCTTCTTTGAGATTCATCCACATTGTTGTATATCAGTGGATTATTCCCTTTGATTTCTTAATAGTCTTTACATCTATATTTTCAAATGTTTAGAAAGCACATTTGTTGGCTTGTCTTTATGTATTTGTAATAAATAATAATCCATCAACTTTGGATGATCTTACTGTACTTTGCAGTAAGTGGGAAGTAGTTGGTTCTGCTAGTATGTTCCACATGTGACCATGGATGTTCCTGTGTCAGACGAGTTAGCTTCAGATTGGACTACAGCTTTGGGGAGAATTCACAAATGGCTATACTGGCCAGAACTCCAGTAGCAGCAGTACTGACTATGACATCAGTATTTTATTTTTTTCTTCAAAAGCCATACTAGCTTATCTGATACTCTCATAATTTGCATTTTCTCTTTGGGTGCCGAGTGGTGATCTTAACTTTTATGGGCTATCTGGACAAATACTGAGTAAGGACATAGCTCTTAAGCCTTAAGAGAGGTGGCTACTACCCATCTCATAAATAGCTACTGGTTTCTAGGCTGATCATTTGGAAAGATAAATGTATTTTTTGAAGAATATATTTTAGCCTATATATTTTAATTTTTATTTTATTTTTTTTAACATTTTTTTAAAAGATTTTATTTATTTATTTCACAGAGGGAGAGAGATCACAAGGAGGCAGAGAGGCAGGCAGAGGNGAGAGAGAGAGGGGGAAGCAGGCTCCCCGCTGAGCAGGGAGCCCGATGCGGGCCTCGATCCCAGGACCCTGAGATCATGACCTGAGCCGAAAGCAGAGGCTTTAACCCACTGAGCCACCCAGGCGCCCAAGCCTATATATTTTATTCTATGCTCTCATCTGCTTTTTCCATCATCTGTCTTGCTAAGGCGAAGAAAAGGAGCATAATTCACTAGTTAGATGTACTTGGGAGAATCACATTTATAATGAGATGGTATAATAGAAGTGTTTTAAATAATTTTTTATTTTATTTTATAGAAATAGTCAGATGCTTGATGAAGGTAATATTCTGAGTGAAACACCAAAATCTTTCTCAGTTCACTCGCCTGATGAGACAACTGGTGCCCCACAGCTGGAAGGAAGCACAGAAATAGCTGAGACCCAAACTACTTCTGCAAATAGTGAGGTGAAAAATTTAAGATCTCATCCATTTGTAACATACTTCTTATTTCAAGGAGAGAAAAGACAACTGCTATATCATGACAATATTACTGGCATAGCTGTTTTTAGGTTAAGCTGTACAGAATATCACACTAGTCCACCATGTCAACTAATAGAGAAAATGAATTTCTTTCTTTGAGAAATTTGAGTAATTCAGTCCATACTTGCAGATAGGTTTGTTTTTTTTTTTAATTGTATTTTATTATTTGCCCCAGGGGTACAGGTCTGTGAATCATCAGGCTTACACCTTTCACAGCATTCACCACAGCACAAACCCTCCCCAATGTCCATAACCCATCCCTCCCCTCCCACCCCCCAGTAACCCTCATTTTGACAGATAGGTTTTTTTAATGGTAGTTTCCTACAAAGTAAATAATTTTATAATTTCATTAAGGCTGCATGATTATTTTTAGTAATTAATATATAGGTGTCTTTTTAGTGTTTCTTAGGTGAATGTAGAGACCTCAGTAAGCAACAGTCGAATCCTACGCAGAGGAGAAGAATCCTTCCTGCATGGATGTTAACAGAAAATCTTGGTGATCAAAACCTTTCAGCACCAGTCAGCAGCGGGGGTAGGTTTTGTTTCGAAAACATTAAGCAGAATTTGGAAGTTTTTCTGAACAAATGGAGATAGACTAGTAGTTGTGTAAGTATACCACTTAGCCTAACATTTCTTTAGACAGGTACATGAAGTCTAACTTAAAACATAAGTTATTACATTATGTCATTTATCATACACCAGCCTGCTAATTTTACCTTTTGATTTATGTGCTGGACTTATATTAATGTAGATTTTCAAACATACCCGTTGGTGTCATGTCAGTGATAAAAGGTCAGCACAGTAAGAGCTTTCTAAATTAATTTAATTAAATAAAAAACTGCCAGGCACACGCTATTATGTGCTGGAGGAGTCAAAGGAGAGGACCTCTGTCCCTGCACAGCTCACTGTCATGGCAGATACCACAGTGATTTATGCCAGCTGCTGGGCATTCCCATTGATTCAAGATTATGCAAATGTTTACTGCATTGTCTTAGTCTTTTATTTGCAACTTTATAGCCGTCTTCAGTTTAGTTTCTATTGACTGCTTGTTGTCTTTTATATGGGTCACATTTTCCTATTTATTCTCAAGTTTAGTAACTTTCTATGGGATATTGGATGTTATGAATGATATAGAGCTTTTTTATTTTATGTTCCTCTGCATAAATATTTTTGTTTTAATAGCGATTAATTTGGCCTACTAGGCAATCATCTAACAGGCAACTAATTCAGACCCTGACTGTGCTTTCCCTTGTTGTGGTCAGCAGCCACAGCCTCTGCTTAGTCCTAGCATCTTCTAGCTGCTGCTTGTCCTTCCACGTGTGGCTCAGCAGCTGGTGAAGGACTTGGGTCAGTTTTATATGTAAATTTTGGTTCATGCCCCTCTGAGGCTTCCTAACTTTCTCCCTGCTCTACCAAGCCTCAAAGTCTGTCCTCTAACCAGTTAAACCAATAAGGCTGCTTTCTGCCACCTGTGGATTGGGAGATGTCCCGGGTGGGTGGGGAGTGGGGAGCTACAAATTCACAAACCTCACAGCTCCTACTTAATTTTTCCAGTTCTACCTTTTTCATCACTCTGCAATGCCTTCAAATAGTTATTTTTTAGTATTTTGTCCAAAATTTATACTGGTTTTATTTGGGATGATTAGTTCAGTCACACTACTCTGTCATTGTACCTTGAGCACAATTGAATACGTACTGTAGTTGAATGTTAATGCTTTCACTGCTTCTCACATTCAGCATGGTGGTCATAGAAGCAGTCTCAAGATTTGGGATCACATATGTTATATACCAGATATTCCTTATTTAATTCTGGTTTGGAATTTAGTAGGATCAGAGTGACCTCTTGGGAAAAGTAGGTTATATATTATATCTTGCGAGAGATGTGATCTGGAGAATTTTCATATATAAACCCAAGAGTTCTGGCAAGTGTTTTATTCCAGTATAGTAGTTTTCAAACCTCCACCACCGACCATTACATGTGTAACATTTTTGTCAGTAACATTTCTCATTAAGCACGGTAATTCCTTAGTTTGCAGGAAGGAAATGGTAAGTGGTGAATGGTCATGGAGAGGTGGCAGGCACTTTCTCTCAGTAGACCAGTTTCTCTAACATAGAAAGAATAATGTTAATTGAGCAAAAATTGGACCAACATCAACTGCCTCTCTGCAAGCAAGTCCTTGTCTTTCAGAGTTGTTCAGCATGGTAACTGCGTCTGGGTTACCACTATTAGATCGCTTATAATAGTCCAAAGTGCATTTTGCTTCAAATTAAAAATCACTATTAACTTTCACTAGCCAGATGTACCCTGTAAAATATGTAAAATATGAAGCACCTTTTTGAGTCACTTCACCCTAAAAATGCAAAGGATAACAATTTGCCATTGATTTGGACAAGAATATTATATAACATATGATGTACTTAAAATGCTAAAGCTTCAAAATAAGATAGAAAAATCTTTGGATTCTAGCAGGTATTCTTTCTCATAAGCAGACTTGGGGGGTACTTGTAAGAGCAAACATAAGTTAGTAACTTGATTCCTTTAGAGACAAAGAGTTAGAAATACACATAGGATAGTTTAGCACTTGAATCCAGCTAATTAAAAATCAAAATAATTTGACTTTTTCTGCTGTGTACTTTATTATTATTGTTGTTGTTTTATTTGTTTGTTTAAGTAATAAATCATCCAGGTCAATAGACCAATGCTAGTGATTTTAAAAAATCAATTTCTGGGGTGCATTTTGGACTCATTTAGAAGTAGGTTACTTTCTTACATCTTTTGCAGCTTTAGTACTGTACTTTGTTCATTGCTATCTGTTTAGATTATCTGATTAACTTGATACTTTGGAACCTTTTTGTCACTAGGTACAGAACAGAGATTATGAACAGATGTTAAATCACTTATCCAGAAACATGTAATAAAGGCCAGAGCTGTAATTGAGACCTAGCCCTGTCTCACTTTAAAGCCCATGCACTGAGCTGTGTCACTATACAGCCACCTAAATATACCCTTTCTGTGTTGTGGTGTTTTTGTTCTTTTCTGTTTTAATATGCCCTTGCATTCTCTCCTAGATCTTCTCTCAGTTTAACTCTTGGTTTAATCCTTAAATGTATCTGAATGTTTGCTGTGATTAGGCTGTCCTTTTTGTTTTTCAGCCAGTATAGTTCTAGTTTATTTTCTGGGTCCCCAGATATTAGCCCTTGGATGTTATCACGAGTTTCTCAGGCCCAGGCTAAAATTTCCTCCATGTTGCTTAGTGATTCACAAGTGAATATATTTGGGCGTGGCTTTCAGAGCTTCTCTTTTCTTCTCTTGGCTTCCAGTCATCTCTGTTCCCTTAGCCTTCTAGGCTTTAGGACCAGTCATAATTTCTGGGCAGTGACACTTGTGCTGGATTGCAAAGTGAGCTTTTAAATTTTTAAGTCATTCTGCTCTATAGTATGCTCCTTCTCCCATCTTCTAATTGTCCAGCACGGAGTCATGAAAAGTGGCACATGCTGAAAAAGATTGAGGGAGTCCCCAAATCATTTGGTTTGCATTTAATTTTGTACTCTGAATATTTTCCACATGACCACTCAACACAGATGATAAATGCTGAACATTCTATTAATTTGACTGTAGCTTAAATTTTACTTAAAGTGCTAGTTATTCTGTTTACTTTATTTCTAGCAGCCCCGCCAAATTATCTAAGTAATTCTAATAGTCTTTAAGTCTCTCAGATTATCTAGCTCTACAGTCATTTCTACAAAATTATGATAATTCTGGCTCTTCTGCTCCATCTATTGCCTTTAAAAATTTTTATTTCATGAACTAGTCCCTATAAATTTTAAATAAAAATGGATAAAATTGGCAGCTCTTCTTCCTGATTTTAATAGGGATTCTATTAGTAATTCAGCATTAAAATGGTATTCAGTTCTGATACTCTTATCATGTTTAGGATGTTTTCTTTTTTCTTTTTCTTATTTTTCCTTCAGGAATAACTATTCTTTGACAAATTTTTTAGTATAGATACAGTCCTGCAAAGGGTCAGATGGGGGTGGAGGCACGGGAGGGCAGAGGCGAGCAGTAGGGTGGGGGCAAGGCTGAAAAAGGAAAAAGGAAAAAAATAAGTATTCCTGGAATAAGTCTAATTTGTCATGATGGCTTATTATTTTTAAGTTCTGTTAGATCAGAGTTTCTGATTTTTAGTTTAGAACATTTGCATCTATATTCATAAGTGTGGTTAGTATTTTTCTCCGTGTGTGCCATCTATGTCAGATTTTAGCATTGAACTATGTGGGTGTTGTATGTAATGAATTAGGAGATTTTTCCCTATATGCTCAAGGACAGTTTGAATAACAGGAATACCTGTTCCTTTAGAGAATCTTTTTTATATCACAATCTGGGCCTGGTTCCTACTTTTAGAAGTTGATAGTTCTAGCATAGGAATAGGTAAGTTCGACCAGTAAAAAATGAGCGAAACACCCAGAAACAGATCAAATGAACATACAGTTACTATATTAAAAATTATCAGTTCAAATTGATAGGGAAAGGATGAATTGTTATTATAAATGATGTTAGGAAAATTAACTTTTCATTTGAAAGAAAACAATATTAGAGCACTGCCTCATACCATATTCTTAAATTTTTATTAGATTAATAATCTTAATATAGAAATTAAAACTATTAAGGCATTTGAAGAAGATGTGGGAACAATATTTTTATTACTTCTGGGAGGTTTTCTTAAGATGAGAGGGGGCCTGGAACCATCAGGGGAAAATTGACAGGTACATTTAGGTTAAAAGTGAAAAAACAAAAACAAAAACAAAAACTTTGTGTGCGGAAGACACTATAAACAAAGCCAAAGGCAAGTAGCAGACTGGCAGACCTACTGGGAGATATTATTTGTCACACTTCTAAAACATAGAAGGTTAATAATTGTTTACTTAGTAACAAAAAGGAAGGCAAAGCTTAGAAATTTTGGGCCTAGTATATGATATACTACAGAAGAATAAATACAAATAGGCAATAAATATATGACTACTTTGCCAGTCTTTCTTATGTATTTAAATATATAATACTCTTGGATTTACAAATTCTAATTCTATGTATTTATCCCACAAAAATGATAGCACTTACAGTTTTAGTCCTGTGTGTGTTTACATATGTATATTTGTAGGTATATTTGGTTAACCTTAGCAAGTTGGGAAGGATACTCTTCAAATTGTTAATGTAACTGTTAGGGTGGTTGTTTTGGAGGATAAAGTTGGATGGATGTGATTGTAATGACATGTGTATAGTTGAGCTATCGATCATTCATATACTGTTAGTGTAATAGCTCATGTAAGTAAATGCAACTAGTAATATTAAAAATAGAGTGATGTGTTTTAACAGATTTTCTTTTATTTATTTATTTTTAAATTTTTTTATTATTTGCCCCAGGGGTATAGGTCTGTGAATCATTGGGCTTACACATTTCACAGCACTCACCATAGTACATACCCTCCCCAGTGTCCATAACCCATCCACCCTACCCCTACCCCCCCACTCCCCAGTAACCCTCAGTTTGTTTTGTGAGATTAAGAGTCTCTTATGGTTTGTCTCCTTCCCAATCCCATCTTGTTTCATTATTTTTCCCTCCCTACCCCACACAGCCCCCTGCCCTGCCCCTCAAATTCCTCATATCAGAGAGATCATATGATAATTGTCTTTCTCTGATTGACTTATTTCGCTTAGCATAATACCCTCTAGTTCCATCCACGTCGTTGCAAATGGCAAGATTTCATTTCTTTTGATGGCTGCATAGTATTCCATCGTATATATATACCACTTCTTCTTTATCCATTCATCTAACAGATTTTCTTTTATACTGCAGTCATTTAACTGTACCTATTCTGGATTTAGAAAAGCGTTTGATATGCCAGATTTAAAGATTGTTATGAGCTAATTAAGCTATTTATTTTATGTACTCTTTGTAAAGAGCATTTTTACAACAATATCAAAATGGCTTCTTCCTAAGCAAAAAGAAATTAGCTCTGGTCCTTAGAAGGAATATTTGTAGTGGAGAACTTGGAATTTTGAAGAATATTTTAAATATATATTTTTAATTTTATGATTTTTAAAAAAAGATATTATTAGAGAACAAGAGAGCATGCTGAGAGGTTGGGAAGAGGCAGAGGGAGAGAATCTCAAGCAGACTCTTTGCTGAGCGCAGAGCCTGAGTTGGGGCTCAGTCTCACGACCCCAAGATCACGATCTGAGTCAAAACCAAGAGTCCAGGGCTTACCTGATTAAGCCACCCAGGCACCCCTAATTTTATGATTTTATGTACATGTGTGACACTTGGAATATGGTAAACTGCCATTTGGGCAAGTGCTGTGTATTACTTAATTTACATTTTTAGTTCTTAGTATATTAAGCAGTACCATTAGTTGATTATTTCTCTAATTCATATCTGTGGTAGCATTTGGACGTTTCCTGCATGAAGCTGTATAGCCCTGACAGTTTCTAAAATGATATGAAATCATCCTAATTTAGATTCAAAGCAAATATTTAAGTAATTTAGGCAAAGTTTAGTTATTGAATAGTTTATTCATAAGTTTCTTATGTATATCCATTATGTGTATATTGGTTTAATTGATTTTCCTGTTAAATAACGTGGACAGTATTTCTTTCCTAACTTTAGGGAAGGACTGTTATTTCGGGCCACTTGAATATCCTTTAGTACAAATCTGAGTAAACTATAGCCCATGAGCCAAAGCCAGCATGCTGCCTGCTTTTGTCAGTCAAGTTTTACTGAAATGCAGCTATGCTCATCCCTGTATGTGTTGTCTGTGGCTGCTTTTACGCCATAAAGGCAGAATTGGGTAGTTGTCGCACACACTATATGGCCAACAGAACTTAAAATATTTACACTCTGGCTTTTTATAGAAAAATTTGCCAAACCTTGCTTTAGAACATTAGTGACTGTGGATTGCCTTACATACCTATGTTCATGCTCTCAAGGGAATCTTTGTACCAATTCTATTTATGTTCACAATTCATTTAGTCAAACATTTATTGAGCATCAGTTTTACACTAGACACATTTCTAGATGCTGGAGACACCAGAAGAGAACAGTGAGCAAGACACATAAAATTTCTGTCCTCGGGAAGTTGTAGGGGAGACAGATAATTAAACATGAAGATTGTCCTCTTAAAAACCATAGATTTTGGGGGGGGACAGATAGGGTGGCTGGGTGATGGACATTGGGGAGGGTGTGTGCTATGATGAGTGCTGTGAATTGTGTAAGACTGATAATTCACAGACCTGTACCCCTGAAACAAATAATACATTATATGTTAATAAAACAAGAATGGATTTTTTTTCTGATTAGAGGGATCATAGATTTATTAAGAAAATATACTGACTTAGGTTTGCCATATATATTGAAACTTGGGTAAATATTATATGGGGTACAGTGTCCATCGTTATTGAGACTTATTTTCTAAGTTGGTGAAATTTGTGGAGACCATTCTTGCTTTTGGGTTATTTTGGGTTCTTAGTCTGTTGTTAAGTTGAATCCCTCACTGTGGATGTTAGGGGCTCCATACTTGTATGTCAAATTCATTGGATAGCTATATGTTAAATTTTCTGTTGGAGAAATGCAGTGCTAAAATAAATTTATATTTAACACCTATCAAATATTCTGCTATATAGCTTATATATTGTACCTCGTTTACTCCTAGTAACTCTATGAGTTATTATTATAATTCCTTTCATTGGGATGATAACGCCAGAGTTCAGAGAGGTGAGGTGAAGCAGTTCAAGGATGACACCTGTTCTCATTAGCATATTGGTGTGGCTCTCTTCAGGGCTGGAGCTCCTGGCAAAGTGCTGCTTACTACTTTTTTGGGATATGCAAATAAATGCTTTTAAATTGGCATTAATCTAAATGGAACTTTACTTTTAATTGCCCTTTAATCCTTTTTCTTCTTTCTTTCTTTTAATGGATTATTGACATTTGAAGATGCAGGAGATAATTTTTTTCTTCTTTTTCATTGTGTGTTTAAGATAATAATATAATCCAGGAAAGTGGAAAAGAAGGAATCTGCAAAGATAAAACTCAAGTAAACATAACACAGCAAGGAAGAAAGCGATTAATTTCATCAGAAAGTTCAGAAAGTACATCATCAGAACAAGACACAGGGAAAAAGTGCAAAAATGCTGATCAGGAAGAGTCTATCACTTCATCCAAGGTGATTTTTTTAAATGTATTATTTGGGGGTGCTGGGCTGGCTCATTTGGGAGAGTGTGTCTCTTGACCTGGGGGTTGTGGGTTTGAGCCCCACATGGGGTATAGAAATTTCTTAAAAATAAAATCTTACAAAAATTATTATTTGATCATTTGTTTTCTTCATCAAGTGTTCCAAATAAGAATTAATTATATGTTGTATACAGCCAAGGAAAAACCAAAGCTATTCTTTATTACTGAGTTTATGAAAATAAAAACTAGTCCAGATTTTTTTTGCTTATTAAAATTAATATAGTATATGCTTTGTAGAAAACAAATCTGTTTAATTTAGAAGTTTTCAGACTGGGGAAAAAAGTGGAGACCACTTGATGATTGTAATTGATACCTCCATTCTGAAAACCTGGTTTCTTTTATTGGTCATTCTCAGACTACATGTAACCACCTTTTTCTTGATACCTATGAAGAACAACTGGTAGTCTAGTTGCAGGGTTACTTCTGGGCTAATTTACAGTATTTGGAAAACTCTTTCCTCTTTCAGTTTTTGCTAACTCACTAGAATAGTTTGGCTGGCTTAAGCATTCTTTAACACTGGGTACTTAATGAAAATGGGGCCTATTATTGGATGTCTTTAAAAAAAGGGAATTAGAGAGAGAGAGAGAGCACAAATGAGTAAGCAAGCCCAGGGCAGAAAGGTCAGGTATTTTTCCTCTTTAGAGAGGTGTGGGTTTAGGTAATAGTTTTCATGGTTGTTACAGACCTATGGCTAAGCTCCATGGGTCTCCATCTTTTTAGTGTCAGTGGAAGCCAAAGGAGTAGATCGGTTTTATTTATTATTTATTTATTTAAAAGATTTTATTTATTTATTTGACAGAGAGAGAGAGAGATCAGATCACAAGTAGGCAGAGAGACAGGCAGAGAGAGAGGAGGAAGCAGGCTCCCCGCTGAGCGGGTAGCCCGATGTGGGGCTCGATCCCAGGACCCTGAGATCATGACCTGAGCCAAAGGCAGAGGCTTTAACCCACTGAGCCACCCAGGCACCCCTGGTTTTAGAATACTGTATACTGGGATGATTGGAATGCTGTCTGCTTTTCTGGAGGGTTGGGCCTTTTATAGTACTCACTTCGCTCCTGCCTCCCCTCCCATTAGAAAAGATCTAGCTTCTTGCTGGATCCTTTCTTCTACTTAGGGAAATGGGGGCTAATCCCCATAGGGTCAACTCCTTGGCTTACTTATGGAGTCAGGTTTAATAAATGAAAACAAAACATTTTCTGAAGTTATTAAGATAAAACTTGTTTAACTTTGAGGCCTAATATGCTCTATTCTCTGAACATATTCGTATGACTATCTTTTTTTTTTTTTTTTTCAAAAAGAAAAGTTTTCTGGGTTTATTTTTGTTTTTTTTTTTCCCCCGGAAGAAAATCTGTAGTATATGTATTTTGCTATGTTTATCCCAAGCCATTACCCAAGTTTGGCAATGGCAAGTAAAACTTAAGAAACACCTTTCTTAATTGATAGATTGCAGAGAGGAGCAGTAAACAGTTCCAAGATATTCGAGGTATTTGTGAGATTTTGATGACACACAGATTAGACTTCCTACAATTTTGTGACTCTACTAATGTCTGGTCATGAAGATGATTGCTCTGAAATTAACCATATTTCTAATTAATTCTCTTACTTCTTTCTGCATCTCCTTATGAGTTATGTAATTGTCCAATTTGGGAGTGAACATGAGGGTGCTTGAATCTACTAACTTCCAAGAAATAATCTACACAATTTATATAATCTAATTAGGTCTCTGTTATAAACGACAGAAGGAGGCCTAACTGAAACAACTGAAGCAAATAGTGTTATAAAGCGTATTAACTGGGGCCCCTGGGTGGCTCAGTGGGTTAAGCATCTGCCTTCAGCTCAGGTCATGATCCCAGGGTCCTGGGATCGAGCCCCACATTGGGCTCCCTGCTCAGCGGGGCTCTACTTCTCCCTCTCCTCTCCGCTCATGCTCTCTCTCGTTATCTCTGTCTGTCTCTCTCTCAAATAAATAAAATCTTAAAAAAAAAAAAGCATATTAACTACTGCTGGGAAGCCAGCTACTCTAACAGTTAGTGACTTAACAATGTTTTGTTCTTATACTTCTGTGGGTTGGCTGGGTTCAGTTGGGCATTTCTTTTGTGACATCTTTTTGGTGTTGAGCTGCATTCAGTTAGGGAACGCAACAGAGGCTGGAGCATCTGAAATAGCTTCACTTTTGTGAATGGTGCCTCCATGAGGACTGACTGAATGGCTGGCGGCTGGCTGGGCCTTCCTTTCTCCACTTAACCAGTAAGTAGTCTAGGCCAAACGTCTTTACCTGACCGCTGGATTCCAAGGGTGTCAAAGTAGAAGCAACTCTTCTCTTAAGACCTACAATTGGAACTGGTACAGTGTTATTTCTGCTGCATTCTTTCAGTTAGAGCAAGTTAACCCGGCCAGCCTAGATTCGAGGGGAGGGGATAAGAACTCCATTGGCAGGAGTAATTTGTATATAAAGGGATGGGAGGAATTGTTGGCTGTCATCTTTGATAATTATCACACAAGGATACAGGAATAATTCAGTTTCCAGAATGGAACGGAAAACAGCAGGAACTATAGATCATAAAGACCAGCTGGGACAAGGGACTTGATGAAAATCATGTTGGTCTGTGGTTTTCCCATTTTTGCCTCTTGAATCATCCTTCACTGCTGATGGCTGGCTTGCTTCACATGGTGTACAACATGGGCACTGGTAGCTCCAGGCTCATGTCATCTTATTTTTCAACTTAAGAGGAAAAATGAGAGTTTCTCTGTGGTTGCTTCTGTGGTAAGTTCTAGGGAATTGGATCATGAAATCTCTACCTAGACCATTTACAGTGCTCAGACAGACGAAGTAGCATCATTACTCCTTTGTAGATCATATATACACCCATCATCAGACAGTTGGAGGAAAGGGGGTCTAGAAAGAAATAAATACTAGGTATTGTAGTATTTTTTGGGCAGGGGGATACTATAGTTAGATCTGGATAAATTCAGAGAAGGGGAGAAACTGGTAGTTTTAAGTTGGTCGAGATCAACCTAACCAATGAGGTTTGGAATGGTTGGAAACACTTGGGGTATACCATAAGGTGAAAGGGCTGATGTGAGGAAGAAGAGACTTTCAGAATTTCATGCATCTAGAGGGGATTCTCTTGTTTTGACTTGGCCTCTGTTGAGTAATCAGGTGTCAAGGTGGTTAGTTAAGACAGAGAGCCAAACTGAAAGTAACTCAAGCCTTTCTTCACTTAGTGTGACAGTGCAAGAAAAAGAAGAAATGACTTGTCGGCTCCCCAGTGTTGCATTTTGTCCCCCGGACAGCACTTGGCAAGAGTCAGCAGCATAGGTGTGGAGAATCCTCTAACTGCTGAGGAGCCCTGGACCGAAGGCTTCTGCCTCTTTCTAGACAAGGACGAAGGAGAAGAGGAGAGCTAGGAGCAAAAAGATACTGAGTCAAAGTACAGAAAAGTGCCTAAGCCAAAGCCCCCCATAGGGGGATCTCATTGAAGTTCCCTGGGAAGGGCCTAAGCCAGTCACACACCCCTCCCCACACCTACCAAAGAGGCCTCTGGATGGAGGCACCTGGGCTAGGAATGCACCACAAGCATGGCTAGCCCACTGAGGCTTGAGTCCTTGATTGCAACTCCCTCTGGAAAACTGTAACACACTGGCTGTGTACCGCATTTGATGGGGGGAGGGCAGCTTCTCCCATGAGGCCTGCCAGCCAAAGCCTTGTGATTGTCTAAGCTTGGGCCTGAAGGATCAGATATAGGGTTTTGGCCTAGAGCCAAACTCCTCAGTCTGCACCTTGCTCTGCTGACTACTTACTGTTCCACATCAGTTCCAGATGGACCAAGAGTGTCTTGCAGCCAGCTTCTGTCTATTCCTTTTAATCTGAGTTAGAGTCCCTCCTACCTTGAGTCCCATCTGCTTTCTCTCTTTTGTTTTTTGACTGTATAGCATTGTATTTTATTTGTTTTCCTTTTTTAAAATTTAAATTCAATTAATATATAGTTTATTATTAGTTTCAGAGATAGAGTTCCATGATTCATCAGTTTTATATAATACTCGATGCTCATTACAATCATGTGCCCTCCTTAATGTCCATCACCCAGTTATCCTAACCCCCAACCCACCTCCGTTCTGCTCCAGCAACCCTATTTGTTTCCTGTGATTAGAAGTCTCCTGGGGCACCTGGGTGGCTCAGTCAGTTAAGTATCTGCCTTCAGCTCAGGTCATGATCTCAGAGTCCTGAGACGGGCTCTCAGCTCAGCAGGGAGTCTGCTTCTCCCTCTCGCTCTCCCTCTGTGCTCTCTCTCTCAAATAAATAAATAAATAAAATATTTTTATTTATTTTTTTTATTTTTTATTTTTTTAAAGATTTCATTTATTTCACAGAGGGAGAGAGATCACAAGGAGGCAGAGAGAGCAGGCAGAGAGAAGGGGAAGCAGGCTCCCTGCTGAGCAGAGAGCCCGATGCGGGCCTNCCGAAAGCAGAGGCTTTAACCCACTGAGCCACCCAGGCGCCCTAAATAAAATATTTTTAAAGTAAGTTTCTTATTGTTTGTCTCCCTCTCTGATTTTGTGTTTTGTTTTTCCCTTCCTTCCCTTGTGATGCTCTGTTTTTTTCTTAAATTCCACATATGAATGAGATCATATGATAATTGTCTTTCTCTGACTGACTTATTTTGTTTGCTTAGCATAATACCCTCTAGTTCCATCCATGTCGTTGCAAATGGCAAGATTTCAGTTTCTTTAATGGCTGAGTAGTATTACATTGTATATATATAACACATCTTCTTTATCCATTCATCTGTTGATGGACATCTGGGCTCTTTCCATAGTTTGGCCATTGTGGACATTGCTGCTATAAACATTTGGGTGCACGTCCCCCTTTGGATCACTACATTTGTATCTTTGGGGTAAATACCTATTAGTGTAAGTGCTGGGTCGCAGGGTAGCTCTATATTTAAGTTTTTGAAGAACCTCCATACTCTTTTCCAGAGTGGCTGCACCAGCTTGCATTCCCAACAACAGTGGAGGAGGGTTCCCCTTTCTCCGCATCCTCACTAACATCTCTCATTTCCTGACTTGTTATTTTTAGCCATTTTGACCAGTGTGAAGTGGTATCTCATTGTGGTTTTGATTTGTATTTCCCTGATGGTTAGTGATGTTGAGCACTTTTTCAGGTGTCTGTTGGCCATTTGGGTGTCTTCTTTGCAGAAATGTCTGTTCATGTCTTCTGCCTATTTCTTGATTGGATTATTTATTCTTTGGCTGTTGAATTTGGTAAGTTCTTTATAGATTTTGGATACTAGCCCTTTATCTGATAAGACATTTGCAAACACCTTCTCCCATTCTTTGGTTGTCTTTTGGTTTTATCAACTGTTTCCTTTGCTGTATGTACAAAAGCTTTTTATCTTGATGAAGTCCCAATAGTTCATTTTTGCCTTTGTTTCCCTTGCCTTTGGAGACGTGTCTAGCAAGAAGTTGTTGCGGCTGAGGTTAGTGATGTTCTCCTTTAGGATTTTGTTGGAGTCTTGTCTCAAATTGAGGTCTTTCATCCATTTTGAGTCTTTTTTTTTTTTTTAAGATTTTATTTATTTATTTCACAGAGGGAGAGAGATCACAAGGAGGCAGAGAGGCAGGCAGAGAGAGAGGGGGAAGCAGGCTCCCCGCTGAGCAGACAGCCCGATGCGGGCCTCGATCCCAGGACCCTCAGATCATGACCTGAGCCGAAAGCAGAGGCTTTAACCCACTGAGCCACCCAGGCGCCCCATCCATTTTGAGTCTTATTTTTGTGTATGCTGTAAGGAGATAGTCCAGTTTTATTCTTCTGCATGTGGCTGTCCCATTTTCCCAACACGATTTGTTGAAGAGACTCTTTTTTCCATTGGATATACTTTCCTGCTTTGTCAAAGATTAGTTGACCATAGAGTTGAGGGACCCATTTCTGGGTTCTCTATTCTGTTCCATTGATCTACGTGTCTGTTTTTGTGCCAATACCGTATTGTCTTGATGTTTACAGCTTTGGCATAGAGCTTGAAGTCCGGAATTGTGATGCCACCAGCTTTGGTTTTCTTTTTCAATATTCCTCTGGCTATTTGGGGGTCTTTTCTGGTTCCATACAAATTTTAGGATTATTTGCTCCAGCTCTGTGAAAAAAATTGGTGATATTTTGATAGTGATTGTATTGAATGTATAGATTGCTCTAGGTAGCATAGACATTTTAACAATATTTGTTTTTCTAATCCATGAGCATGGAACTAAGGTCTCCTACTCTGCCATCTTGGAAAGTTAATCTTGCTTTTCTGTTTTGATGGGCCTGACTAGACATTGTAGAAGGTGGCATATTAAGCTAACAATTTATAATAATGTAATCTTTCCTCCATTTCTACCCACCCCCATACTTGTCTGACCCATATCTAAATTTCATATTTAAGTCTTTGGGTACTTATATTAATATATCCTTATTTGAGCTTTGGGACTGATCGTAGTAGATGATATGGCAGATGAAATGATTTTGACCTCTAGTTCTAGCTACAGGGGTCATGAGTCCCTAAGTCATGGTGGGAGTCTTAGTTTAGTTAACCCTGAGCAGCCCAGAAGTCCATTCAGGCGGTAAGATATTAAAGAGATACAAAGAGGAGAAAAACACCCAATTTAGCATATCCTGAAGATAAAGGCTATTCCACCTTATCAAGGTGCTCTAGTGATTTATTTGGCAAAACCAATAATTTAGCAAGTGTTTATCTCAGGAAGTATGAATCTAAAGAACTGATTGTAGAGTGTCATGTACCCCTATTGGTTGTTTGGATGTATCATGTTTTTCTGCCAACTTAAAGACTGTAATCAGGGTTATTCAGAAAGATTTTTTTTGTTTTGAAGTCATCCAGGATAGCAAAAGGTCCAGGTGTTCAATAAAGTTTTTAAGGCATTACCAAAAATGTTGTTTATTCCTGAAAGCTGGTTGGGGGTGGAGTGATATTTTGAGAGTATCTTCATTGTCCTGAGCACAGTAGATACCTTGACTTGGCTGTTTATATTACATTATTGTTTGGTGGAAGGTATATATTTGAGGAGAGGGGCAAAAGGGTTATTTAATCTCTTTGAAGATTTTTGTGTTTGGTGTGGAAGGATGGCTGGCGTGCTAGCAAATGGGGTTAGTGAGGAGGGGAACTGTCAGTGAGCAGCACAGTGTGAGCAGAGGCATAGAGGCAGGACAGTGTGTGTGGCTCGTGGATTATCATCTGTGCTGGAGTGTCATGCGTGTGCTTGCATGGTCGGGTGTGTGGATGTGGGTGGGTGGGGCGAGGGGAGGAAGCTACCGCAAGAGACTGGGGAACAACTCAGGATGGCACTTGATGCCAGACTATGCAGAAATCAGGACTGTACTTTATGGTCTCAGAGACTTTTTGAAGGGTTTTGGGAAGGAGAACAAGTGGACAGGGAGATGGCTGTCACATGTATAAGATGGAGGCAGGAACAACTTAAGAAGCTGCCATGGGAGGCCACAGGGAATGAGGGACTGAGCTAGGTGGTGGCACTGGACCAGAAAGAAGTAGAGGGATATGAGAGACATTTTGAAGACAGAATTAACAGAACCTGATGACTAACAGCATACTGAGGAGGAGGTATTGAAAATGTTCTTTAGGGGTGTCTGGGTGGCTCCGTAGGTTAAGCATCGACTCTTGATTTTGGCTCAGGTCATGATCTCAGGGTCGTGGGATCAAGCCCAGCTTAGGGCTTTGGGCTGAGTGTGGGGCCTGCTTAGGAATCTCTCTCTCCTATTCCCTCTCCCTACCCCCACCCCCCCAACTCCCTCACACGCGTGTGTGCACATGCAAACACACACACACACACACACACACACACACACACACACTCTCTCTCTCTCTCTCTCTCTCTCTCTCAAAAAAAAAATCAGGACTAAGGAGAGAGTTCTATTATATCTGTATTATTTGGAAGCAAACTTGCAAACAGTGCATTTAGAGTGTAGGAGTATATGGAGGTGGAGGCTTTGGCAGTGAGAGCCATTTCCAGTTTTGCTGCCTGCACTGTATGTATATGCAGCTGTGCTAATAATTGCCGATGTGAGTATGCTGGCTGTGAGGTATCTCATTTCTCTCTATACACATGCTGGCTGTGAAGTCTTACTCATATTTCTTTATGAAAAGAGCAGGGGAGATGAAGAATATAACTCTTACTGTACATTTCTTAAATAAGGCTGTATTTCTCCCAGAGCTCCACAGTATTAGTTTACTACATCAAAGAATCCCGTATCCTTTGCTTTTCTGATTGGCCACGTAATACCATTTATGGTATGGCTCTCTTCAGCCCCACAGAGACATCTTTTCATTCATTCATTTATTCAGCAAGCATTCATAAAGCAAGGAGTAGTGATATAATGGCATTGATAATGCTGTTAAGTAGAACAATTTAAACACACACAAAACCATTCACTGAGCTCTTATTATGGGCTAGACCCACAACTAAGATAAACTTATTTTATTTAATTTTTAGAAAATCCTGGGAAGTTGATTGATAATATCCCTAGTTTGCCTATCAAGAGACCTGCGACTCTGAGAGTTGGAATCAACTTGTTCAAAGTCTAAAGTTAGGAAATGGCTACACTAATATTCAAGATATGATTTTTTTACTTCAAAGACCATTCTGATAATCATTACACTAGGCAGTCTTTCTGTTACATGCAAGACAGTGTGCTAGAATCTGGGATAAAACGTGAATAAGAGATAGCTGATTAGGAGCTCATAGTCCTGTGGGGGACATGATTCAAAATCATGAAATAATGTTGACACCACATTGATTTTTCTGGGGGCTTTGGGGGCTGCCTAAGCCAACTCCTAGGGAAGGGATCCTCAAAGAACTGATCTGAGCTAAATCTTAACAGAAGAGGAGTAGGCACCAACCAGGTGCAGAAGAGGTAGAAGTAGAAATCCATCCTGGTGGATGGGCAGCAGGTACAGGAGCGGAGGAGGTACAGGTAGCCTGCTGGGAACTATTGTTCTTAGGATTTGTGGTGTAAAGCCAGGTGAGAATGGAGCTGGCAATGGGGACCAGTCGTAGAGGGAAGACTTTGAAAGGATTTTGGCCACAAAGATAATCCTGGAAGCTCTTTAGAGGAGAGATTGAAAGAGAACAAAATAAAAGACAGGGGAATGAGAGAGGAAATGAGGACATCTCAGTCAAAAAATAAAGAGACTCTGATCCAGGTGGGTGGCATTAAGGGCAGCACAGAGGCATAGGGTCAGAGAAGTATTTAAGAAACAAAACTGCGGGACTTGTTGCTTGGATCTGAGCAGAGTGAGGGAAAAGAAGAGTGGAAGATAGACTTCCAAGTTTCTGACCAGAATGAATGGAAAAGTTATGTTGGCAGAAAACTTTGGTACAGAATACAGGGCGAGGATTTTAGTTTTCATATTTTGAGTTCGATGTGTGTAGGATATTGAGGAAGAAATGTCTAGTAAGTGGTTGACTATAAGTTTGAAGCTCAAGAGTGAAAGTGGGGCTAGAGGTTGGGATTTTAAATCCTTAGTATGTGGTGCTAATGAGACTAATGCAGGACTTTGAAGGCAGCTTATTAGTACAGACACTCTTTCCAGGGGCAGCAAATGATCTCAGTGAACTTGTACTGGGCAGAAGTGCTATAGCCTGTCCCTTGTGGTACGTTAAAACTTCAGATGGTTGAAGGGCACGGAGGGCTTGCCGGGCAAGTTAAAGACAATTTAATACTCTTAATAGTACATTCCAGCCACTGCCAAACACCACGGTCACCTTACACCAGGTCCATGCTCTTTGATCCCTGAGGCCTGTAGCATATATTTTTATAGTATAGGGAACCCTGTTTCTCTATCATGAGTCTTCAGCCTCCCCCTTTTCATTCTTTACCTTTTCATCTAAGCAGTTTGGGTCCTTATAAAACATGGACCTCTCTGCCTTTCCCCTGCTTCTTCCAAGTACACAGCATCTTCCATCTTTTCTGTTCCCTCACTTGCCAGTTCAGTGACTTGCTCTGGCTCATGAGCTTTGTAATTGGCACAGGACAAATTTATGTCTCAGCAAACTTACAAATTACTGCATGTAATGGATTTTTGGGATCCTTCATAAATAATTGAAACCATGAATGTTCTTGAATGCCAAGGGTCTACTGAGTATCAATATTTCATGATGTTCCATAAAGGACATTATGAATTCCAGCTTTTGTGCCTCTTAAAATATATTTGAGAACACCTGATCCATAGTATTGATATCTGTGACTTTATCATTCCTTTCTCTTTAGAATAAATTAGTATGTTAAACATATTCTTTGTGAAGATTTAAAAAAAAACAGTAGAGGGAGTTGAAATAATGTTAAATATTTCTTATCTTTTACTTTCTTTGGCCTGTTTTCTATTTTTTTTAAAAGACTTTATTTATTTATTTGATAGAGAGATCACAAGTAGACTGAGAGGCAGGCAGAGAGAGAGGGAGAAGCAGGCTCTCCACCAAGCAACAGAGCCCGATGCAGGGCTCAATCCCAGGACCCTGGGATCATGACCTGAGCCAAAGGCAGAGACTTAACCCACTGAGACACCTAGGTGCCCCTATTTTCTATTTTTTAAATGGCAAAAAAAATGCATGCTGTTTTCAAAAAATAGAATGTTAAGAGCATGTGGAGTATAAAGTGGAAATCTTGATTTGCCTTATCCTTCCATCGCATTGGCCTTACTAATATTTTGGTTTATATCTTTCTAATAAATCTTTTTATTTGAATTTATACAAGTAAATACACACATAGGTAGACAGGGATTAAAAAAAAGCTAAATAGAATCACAGTGTATGTATATATATTGATATCTATATACATAAGATTCTTATTTAATTAAAAAGATTTTTATATGTAGAGAGAAATCTATTCATTTTCAACCATTGCATAATGTTTCATGGTAAGAATGGATTCTAATTTATTTAACTGCTTCCCTAGTTGTGTCCCTTTTTTTCCCTATAATAATTGACAGGATGTTGAGTGGGACTTTTTTTTACCCTATCACCCCCAAACTGCTGCTGAGGCCCAAAGCTGGGGACAAAAGTACTAAGTATAAGTATCTCATGATTAAAAGGATCCCCCCAGCAGTGAGAGTCAAGCCTTTCTCTGTGAGGCTTATTGAAAGGTCCGAGAAGGGTTCATCATCCTATGCCCCCAGGCTTTATACAAAGAAACCTGAGAGGCCAGAGGATTTTAAGTTTTGGGGGGAGTCCTCTGTTTCTGGGGAGGTGTTATGTTCTCTCTTTTTAAAACCAAGAGAGAGGCATTCTAAAACCATTCACTGTGGAGTTTAGAGATGCCAACAGGAACAAGAGACTGGCATTTTATTAGACATTTGCTTAGCCAAGGGATTGCTAACCTGCCCTGTTTCTACATAAACAGGGAAGAAGAAAATTGGTGAGTTGACTCAGTGGGGAACTGCCAAGAAGGGAGGTGGGTCATGATTGCCCCAAGAATTCCAGTCCCGGGCATGTGTCAAGTCGGTCCTATAGTGGAGGGAGATGAGATCAGGGTGTAATCGAACAGCTTGGGAGAAAAAAGCTTGTGTTCTAGAGAGGTGTGGCATAAATACCACCAGCTGAGGGTTAGCTCCAAGAGGCAGCCAAATTGCTTTTCCCATAGATTGTTTATTACCATAGAAGAAACATGATAAGAACTAGGTTCCTTTTGCAAGACCTTTAGTCAGTTTGGATAGCCTTTTAAACTTACATACTGTATATCTTAAAAAAGAAAAGACTATCAGGAGCACCTGGATGGCTCAATTGGTTAAGCATCTGCCTTCAGCTCAGGTCATGATCCCAGGGTCCTGGGATTGAGCCCCACATCAGGCTCCCTGCCCGGTGGGAAGCCTGCTTCTCCCTTTCTCTCTCCTTCTGCCCCTGCCCTCTCTGCCCGCCCCCCATGCTCTCTTGCTCACTTTCAAATAAGTAAATAAATAAATAAATAAAATCTTGAAAAAAAAAATAAAAGACTATCAAAACATTTAAGTAATTAGTCCCAAAGAAGTCATGCTGATTAGCATCTTCTCAGGAAATGTGAGCCCTTGGATATTAAGTGATATCAAAACCAGTTTTCTCCAGATGGCAGCCAGCATACATGAATCCTTGGTTATAAATGGCTTTGAACCTTCATGTATACCTGTTATGTTGTCAGCACATCCTAGTAGTGGTTACCAGGAGGACTGAGGTTTATCTGAGCTATGTTTCCACTCCATAGGAAGTTAAGTAATTAAGAAGTCATTTTTAATAGGATATGAATAGGCTTACTGTCTGTCTTGGCAGTAAGTACAGATTAAAAAGTTTCTGCAGTGCTAATGAGAAAGTTTACTTGATTCAAATCACCTTTTTGGTTAAAGTGAAACTTTTATTTGACAACTTCGAAGGAATCATATTTATTTTCTGACTTTGTTGTAACACAGCTTCATCCAAGTTTTTCTATGTGAGGGAGGAGCAATTTTATCATTCAACTAAAGGGAAAAAAGTCATGATTATATTTAGAGGGTAGAAATAAAGTATTGCAGTAACAGAAATTATAAAGACAGTGCAGGTTAAGAGCATGACACATTATTGAATGGGGAGTTTAAAAGACTAATTTTGGGGGGAAAGATTATATTCAAATGGAAGCAAAGTTGTATTCTCTTATGTTTCATTTGTATTTTTCTGGTTCTTTTTCAGTGAATGTTTGATGTGATTGTAAAGGTTTGACACAGGTGTATGATTTATTTTTTCTTATTTTCTTTTTTTTTCTTTTTTAAAGTTTCTCTTTTTGTTTAAGGTAATCTCTATACCCAATGTAGGGCTTGAAACTCAAAACCCGAGATCAAGAGTCACATGCTCTTCTGACTGAGCCAGCCAGGCACCCCTGTATATTCCTTTTCTAATAACTGTAGGTTGTTTTAAAGTAACCAAATTATAGACATGGAAAAAGGCATTTTTAATAACTTTAAAATGTGAATCTTAAAAGTTTTAAAAATATACGTATTGAATGAATCTTGCAGTTTCATGCCTTTTTGCTTAAGTTTACATATTTCTTTTTTTAAGATTTTATTTATTTATTTGACAGAGAGAGAGAGAGAGAGATCACAAGTAGGCAGAGAGGTGGGGCGGGGGAAGCAGGCTTCCCGCTGAGCAGAGAGCCCGATGTGGGCCTCTATCCCAGGACCCTGAGATCATGACCTGAGCTGAAGGCAGAGGCTTAACCCACTGAGCTACCCAGGCGCCCTACATATTTCTTTTTAAAACATTTATTTCTAGTATCTTTTTTCTGATTTATCTTTTTAGGCAATGCCAAGGTCATGTTCTGCAATCATGTTAAGTAATGCAGAGGTGAATGATATGAAGACTAGTACACAGAGAAATGAAATCCCAATAGAGGCACTTGGTAAGGTTCCTGAACATAAAAGTATTGTGAAAGAAACACAAAGTAAAGAAGGCGAGGTGATGAGCTCTTCTGAGAGTCACTTGAGTGCCCAGGACAAGTCCTACCATGAGGAGCCTCATGGATCTCCTCCTGGGTCCAGCTCTAATCTCTCCAATCCTGAAACTTTGCATGCAAAGGCAACTGACTCAGTTGCACAAAGTTCTGAAGAAAACAAGATCAAGAGGACATCCTGCATGTATGGGGCAAACTGCTACAGGTAAAATGAAATTGCAGGTAGCCTGAAATTCTGTTATTTCCATTGCAAGTGGCTATGTAGTATGTGTGTATTAAAAGCCTAGTAAAACACATTGGCCTAAAGGTTAGGAACCTTATCATGTTTCTACTGGTTTACACTTTCTCAGTATTCAGTCCTGCAAATCTTGCTAAAGGCTTTCAAGATACAGTGGGGGAATTAAGTGTTTCATATGTAGACATGCTGACTAATGCAAGGACATGAACTAGGGAATCCAGACTTGAGAATTGAATCACCCAGACCTAAATGCCTACTTATTTAATGTCTTGTTTAGATATTAGAAAGATGGCCTCATAAATAGTTGTAGTATATAATATAACTCTCAAGAGAATTGTAAATTGTGTTTAAAGTGTCTTACTAGTGCTTTTCCTTTATATTTTTCTAATTGTGCTTTTGAATCACATGATGCTTTTATTTTGCTGCCGTGAGGGTTCTGTACTGACCAGATGCCATGAGCTTTATTTTTAACAATGTAGCACATTGGTTCAGTTTCTGGAATAATTAGATGTGTATTGCTTGTTTTCCTGCTATCTCCTATTAATTATTTTTTGTAGTATATCCAGAACTCTCGTGTATCCCATTCATTATTTTTTCTGACAGTATATTTTCCCCCTCATAGGAAGAATCCTGTTCATTTTCAACACTTCAGTCACCCTGGTGACAGTGATTATGGAGGTGTACAAGTCATGTGTCAGGATGAGGCTGATGACCGGCCTGCATGTCCCTATGGAGCCTCTTGTTATAGGTATGTGCGCTGGAAATGTTAGGTTGTACTCCTTTTCTCCTTAATCTCTGCGGTATATTCAGAAGAAATTGCAGACAACCTCTCACTTCAAGCCTTTTAGTCTTTAAACTTCCATAGATAGTAGGTTTTCATTTTGTTAATAGGTAGGACTGTAATTTTCCTTTTAGATAATTATAAATTGTTGAAGTATTAACCTTGTAAATGCCTGAAATTGTTCCTCATTTCTAACTTTTCTAAAATGCAAATCAGATAATTGAAAAGTTGTCGATGCTACCCTGTCATACACTCTATCCAGACTCCTTAGTGTGAAATAAATCAATTCAGGATGTTATCCCTGCTTTCCTCAACTCCTACCACTCTGCCATTCTTCCCAACACATGAAACTTGATCCTAAAAGAAAAGCACCTTCTCTTCCCTTTGATAGTATGTCTGTATCATGCACAGTAGAATTTATCTGAAATCATTTTCTTAGGCTTAGGAACTTCTTTTAGTATTTCTTTAGTGAAAATATTATGGGAAAGGATTCTTTCAGCTTTTGTGTATCTGAATATGTCCTGATTGATCAATTGATTGATGGCTCTTTTCACTGGGTGTAGAATTCTCGCTTGGCACCTTTGTTTTTTTTCCCATCACTTTAAAGATGTTCCATTGACTCATGCATCCACAGTTTCTGTTGAAAGTTACTTGTTTGTCTTATTGTTGCTTTGAAATTAACATGCCTTTCCTCTGGCCATTTTTAAGATTTTTATCATTGCTTTTTTTTTTTTTAAGTAAACTCTACCCTCAACGTGGGGCTCAGACTCATGGCCCAAGATTAAGAGTCTCATGTTTTGCCAACTGAGCCAGCCAGGTGCCCCTCATTGCTTTTACTTTCAACAGTTTAACTAACATGTATTTAGGTATGATTTTTTTTTTTTTTGACATTTATCCTGTTTGGGTTCACTGAGTTTTTTTGCATGTTGTTTGTCTTTGCTGGTTTGAGGAGATTGCTTAGCTATTATCTCATCTCTCAGGTATTGTTCTGCCCCATTCTATGTCTTTCCTCATTCTTCTACTCCAGTTAACCATGGAGTCTTTTGACTGTGGTTTTATTCTTTCCATCCCCCCCCCTTTTTTTAACCTCTATGTCTCAGATTGGATATTGACTGAGCCACCCAGGTGCCCCTATTCATGGCTTTCTAAAGTATTACAGTGTTCGTTTTTTATATATATATAATAGAAAGCATACACTGTTGCTTGTCTTAGAGCTTAATACTATCTTCTCATGTGCCTAGGCTGCTGATAAACCTATTCACAGAGTTCATAATTTCATATATTGCATTTTATGCCTGTTATATTCCATCAGTGAGCACCTGCCCCCCCCTTTTGGCAGATAGGGTCTAGTCATCTCTGTCTAGTCAGAGATTTGGATTATAATACCTAGGTTGTTATTTTAATAAAACTCAATCTGCCTTTGGTTTGTCCATCTTCCTTTGGCATGACTTGTCTAGAGTTTTAACAGAAAAGCAGGTCTCTGTCTTCTTAGCTCTGAAACTTCCCTTTGGGAATTTTGAGCTTAGCCAGTTAGGCTACCATCCATGCATCCTAAAGTGTGGTACATTTCTTGAGAGGAGACTAGTTATGTGTTTGTTGCAGATCCTTTCTCCCTAGTGAGACTTCATCTCTGAAACATGACATGAATTAGAGATTTCATTCTACCATTTTGAAGTTTCAGACCTTAAACCTCTCATACTTCCCAGAACTCAGCAGGTATATTTCTTAGGAAGAATCAGGCTTGTGTTTGGGATTCTGTTAGTTTTCAAATTGTTATGACAACCCCCTGAGACCATGAAAAGCTCTACAAGTTTCTCTTTCCTCATCTAGAGTTCCTCCAGGTGACTCAGTCTTATTCTTTAGCCCACACCAAGAATTGGCAAAGACCTCTAGGGAAGAAAATAGCCAGTGATTATCAGCTAACCCAGGAAGGGCTTTTTCTCTGTGGAATTTTAGATAATCCAAAACTCTCATTGCTCCTATAGTTCTGTCATAAAAATGATTTTTACGGTTTATCAAGGTTTTTTTCCTAGTTGTTAAGATATTAGCCTGCCATGATGTCCTGTGCCCTTCATAGAAGCAAAATCCAAATGTGCCTATTCTTGAGAAGAATGAATGTAAAATACAAAACCTTCCTAAGAATAATCAAATGTCAAATACTGTCAAAATAATGTCAAATCCTGCTGTCTCCATGTCGTCAAACTCTTTAAGAGGTCAGAGCAGTGAGTAGTCAAGAGAAATTACTCCAATGCCAGTGATCCACATATACTAATAGAAACTTTCAGACCTATATCTAAATATATTTATATATACATAGATGTATATATAAATGCATATACATGCATTATGCATAGATGTATAAAAAATGCATATACATGCATTTTTTTTAATCTGTTGAGCTGCCCTTGGTGTCTTGGTTCAACTTGGAGATAAAATCTGAAGGGTTTTTTTTCCCCTTGTTAATTTTAATTATAATTCAGAGAGACTCTTGGAGAATGTTAGATATGATTGCTTACTCTGACTATTGTTTTACAAATAAAGGAATGGGAATAAGAAAGGTTAATGAGTTGCCCAAGACTCTAAAGCCAGAGAGATGAAAACCAAGTCTCTTCCCTCCTCTGTTCCAGCATTTCTCTGTGACAGGGCCTGACTCCACCATCGTTATTTATGGCTGGCTGGCTGACTGGCTTGCTTCCTTCCTTTCTTTATTTTTTTAAGATTTTATTTATTTGAGAGAGAGAGAGAGCACAAGCATGGAGGAGGGGCATAGGGAGAGGGAGAAGTGGACTCCCCACTGTTCAGGGAGCCCAATGCAGGGCTCGATCCCAGGACTTGGAGATCATGACCTGAGCCAAAGGCAGATGCTTAACTGACTGAGCCACCCAGGTGCCCCTATTCATGGCTTTCTAAAGTATTACAGTGTTCGTTTTTTATTCAGTTGGCAAAGTAATATTTTGGAGTTTAAAAAAAAAAACCCAAAAACTCTAGATTAGTTACTTTGAAGAAATTGTAAATTTTTCAGATCATCAAAACAGTAGAAGAAACTCTAGTTAGGGGAGCATGATATATATATTTATATACCCTCTCTTGACACATCATCATCATTATTATTATTTAGGCCAAAAACATGATCTGGTAGATATGTCATTGATCATAATATAATGTCACTTTAGTTTTAGCACTTAACTCTTTAACCATCTTGATTTGCAAGAATATATCATTTTTTAAAAAAGATTTTATTTATTTATTTGAGAGAGGTAGAGAGAGTGAGCATGAATGCACACTATGCAAGCAGTGGGAGGGGCAGAAGCAGGCTCCGCTGAGCCAGGAACCCATCCTGGCCTCTATCCCAGGATGCAGAATGGGTTGAAAGATGGAAAACCTTTAGAGGATAAAGAATAAATAACAAGGGAGAGAAAAATAGAAAATATCTGATTAGCTGGGGTCACAGAGTCAACCTCATCTGAGGTGAGAAAAACCAGGAAATAAGTGTACAGCCCGGAGTTGGTATGGCATTTGGGGATTGGCAGATGGGATATATTGTGTTTTTGGTCAAAGAGAGCATTTATAGGGACTTGAAAGTTATCTAAGTGTTGGTAGGGACTTGAAAGTTATCTAAGGGACTTGAAAGTGTTGGTTTGCTGACATGGCAACCCAGGCAGGAGCAACTCCATCTTGGGACTAGATTTTTATTGCTACAGTGCTAGAATATAAGCCTACTGTATCAGAATGGTAAAATGTTCTAATTTGGTTTGCTTAAAAGCAAGGTTTTATGTAAATGCATGGTAGATTTTTCCTATAGCCACAGAAGTAAAAAAATATATGTATTCTATAAGTAGAGCTGTGATAAGCCTGTTTTCCATGATGGTTGTTGACACATTTGGAAGGGAGATAATATTTATTGCTGAAACATTTTTGTTTGCTTTTTATCTTTGAAAATTTGCCTTCACAAAACAGGATAAAAATTATTCTCAAGTAAAAACAGTCTCTCAAGTGAAACACTGAATTGGTTTTTTTGTTTTTTCTTGTTTTCGTTTTCGTGGTTTTTTTTTTTTTTTTTGCTTTCCTGCTTCTAATCCCCTGAATGTGTGCAACTCAGTTTCTGTTTTTGAAATATGTAGGTGATCTCAGCTGTGTACAATACACTAAATAATCTTAGTTTTATACTATATCAGCTACCTCAACTTATATGATATTGTATTGTATTTCCAAGTATTACTGTCTATGGTCAAAGTTTTTATCACGATAGAGCAAATATGAAAACACCAACGTACACATATATGGATATATTTCATTTTCAGCCATTCATTCCCATGAGTAAAGCAGAAAAACAGATATGAATCACATATTAAATGCATACCATAATAAAAATAAAAATAAAGATTCCTAAAACCCATATAAGAGGTCAATGTTTTATTTTTATTTATTTATTTATTTATTTTTAAGAGGTCGATGTTTTAAAAAGATATTTAATTATTTAATTTTATTCTTTTCTAGACTACAGGCATTACTAAAATTTTCTGACATTGTACTTTTTTAAACCTCACAAAATTAAATCAACCCCCAAAAAATAGTAATATGAACTAGTTAATGTTGTCATTTTAAGTACCTTGCCCATTAATAAATCTGATTTATTCCTTTTGTGCCGTACACTATAGTCTGTCGGAAGACGTGCTCAGTTTAATGCATTTGATTAGCTTAAGGTACTTGTCTGAATTAGAACATTAGATACTTAATGTCTAATGTAACCAACCCAGTGATTGCTTTGCCTGCCTCTGACTCATTTACTTCCTCTGGTGTGTAATAGGATTTTATGCAGTGCATTACTCCTGTTCTTGTTGGTTAAATTAGGCACTAACTTTAGAATATATATACACTAAATTGAATGGAATCCATCTTCAACCAGTTTAGTGTAAAAATGTGAAGTCAAACTCACATACATTGCCTCGGACTTAAAAACTTAAGGCAGGTATGTATTATGCAAATGAAAATGTTGGTGTCTTGATGTTTTTTGGAAGCCAATGACCTACTTTTTATTTTTTTAATTATCATACCTTCTAAGAGGGATGACATAAGGAAGTGTATTAGTTATCAACTGTAAGTGCTCTTGCCGTGATGACTCTGCAATGTGATCTGTATAGTTGAAAGAACACAGTGTTTTGCAACAAGCATAACTCATTTTTTAAAAAGTGTATTTGATAGTAAGTGAATTCATTATCTTTTATTATTTGTTGATCCAAATTTATAGCTATGATCTAAATTTTTTTGCTATTTCCTTATTTATTTATTTATATTTTTTATTTAGAGAGAGTGTGCACATGCATGTGCTCATGAGCGGGGTGGGGGGAGAAGGAGAGGGAGAGAGAGAATCTCAAGCAGGCTTCACATCTGGGTTGGAGCCCGACATGGGGCTCGATCTCAGGACTCTGAGATCATAAGCTGAGCTGAAACCAAGAGTCAGTTGCTCAATTGATTGAGCCATCCAGGCTCCTCTACTCTTTTATTTTTGAAAAGTGTTCCAAATTGTTGCAATATTTTCGTAATTGATCATATGTGCAGATGTACACTTCAGACCAGAAGATACTGATTTTTGGGAGCAGCTTCATAAAAATCAGGAATGTGTGTCTAATGTAAATCCATATTATTTTATTTGAGGCAAAATAAGTAGGTTTTAATAGGGAAACTCTAGTTGTCTGGTAGTTGAAATTCCCAGAATCAATCATGTGAGGCCATCAATCTTTTTTAAAAAAGATTTTATTTATTTATTTATCTATCTATCTATCTATCTATCTATCTATCTATCTATCTATCTATCTATCTATCTATCAGAGGGAGCAAGAGAGTGAGAGAGCACAAGCAGGGGAATTGGGAAGCAGAGGGAGAAGCAGGCTCCCTGCTGAGTAAGGAAACTGATGTGGGGCTCAATCCCAGGATGCTGGGATCATGACCTGAGCCTAAGACATCTGCTTAACCGACTGAGCCTCCCAGGTGTCCCAATCATTTTATTTATACTTAAGAATAATCAAAGTTATTAAAATCTTAATCCATTTTCATAGGATCTGCATATAGAGGAACTAACCTATCATTGTCTGCCATGCTTGCAGTTCTTTAATCATATGTAAGAATATCATCTTAGAAGAAAATATCTTAGACTACATACACAGGCTTAGCTATGCCGTTTTACATAAGACTTGGCTATAATTTTTTTAAACTTCATTTAGAAATAGTTGTGACGATATCAATTATGTTGATGTAGCTTTGAAAAAATGTGTTGGAATGTTTTTTGTTGTTTTGTTTTTCTTACTCCTTTATTTGAATAGGCAAATCTATTTTCATATTGAGAAATTTTTTTGTTATGTTTAGTATTAGTTGCACGTATATAAGAATTTTTCAGAGTTCTTTTGGCATGGATAGTAAATGTAATAATGTTCAATTAACAAATTGGCTACTTTCTATTATCTTATTCTGGTCTACTCTTTTATTATTTAATAAAGACCATATTAACTAACTCTTCTTTTTCCTCTACATTTTGAGACTTAGATATTTGATCACATAGGATTCATGTTTTTGCTTTAGGTTTTAAAATAGATGTTGACTTTCAAAAACGCAAGATAAATTATTTTGGAATGAAAACAAAAATATAGTCTGATCACTTATTTACTGAGCAAATATTGAGCATCCAGCATGCTAGTAGTCACTATTATAGGAGCTCATGTAAAATAGTACTTCAGGCTTATTTAAAATTTTGGTTATTAAGTTTTGGTATTAAGTTACTAAATCTTTGGAAGTAAACAAAAATAAAAAGTATGATTCTGTTTTTGTTACCATTGCCTAGTTAATCTTTAGGTAGCTCTTTACGGTGGAGATATAATGTGTTTTTAAGTGGGCACACTTGGGTTCTAGATGGCTGTACCAACTCTGTAGCATAACTTTGCTTGTCATTTCATTTTCCTGGGCTTCAATTCCTCATGAAAACATGGGAAATGCGGAGGTTGGATCATTTGTGTTCCAGGATCCTGGAACACAAAATACTGTACTCAGTAATGGCAATATCCAGAGCAGAGAGTGATTTATTCATGTCCATAAAGCCAGACCAGTCATATTCCTGGCCCATTCTTCCTTTGCCTCCTTTGCTGCCTCTACTTCTCTTTCCCTACCTGTAATTACCACCGAGCCCTGTGGCTCGGTTCCCTGAATGAGGTCCTTCTCTATTTGTTCTTACTCCTGAGGGCATCTGATTCAATTAAATGGCTCCAGACTCATACAGTTGGTTTTAAAATAGGTAGTTCAAACTTATTACATCTGAAACAGAGCTCTGGATTTTTATCAGGGAAACAACTTGTTCCCAAGTGTTCTCCACCTGTGTAAATGACTTCACCATGCCCACGGTGTTTAGGCCCCAAACCCAGAAACAGCCTTGATTTTTCTCTTTCACATCACATCACTCATTCAGTCCATCAGCAGTTCTTGCTATTTCATCCTTGAAAATATATCAGGACCCTGAGCACTTCTCTCTTCCCCTACCTCTATCATTTTAGTCATAACCACCACCTCTTACCTCTGAAGTACTGCAGTAGCTTCTTAACTGATACCCTTGTTTCTCTTCTTGCCTTCCTGTGGTTCATTTTCCATAAGCAACCGGAATAATTCTCTAAAATTAAGTCATATCATGTTTTCTTAATCAAAATCTCCCAATACTTTCCCACAAAGCTCTTTACCATAGCTTACAAGTCCTTCTCTGACTACGTATCCTACTGTTTTCTTTCTTATTCATTCTCTTTGAGCTTTGTTTTTCCAAATACCCTAGCTTGTTTCCTACCTCAGGGCCTTAGCAAATTACAGACCTTTTCTATTTCCTTTTCCTGGAGTGTTCTTCCTTCAGATATGTATTTATTCCAATACCAATGTTATTAAAATCAGAATTTTTTTGAAAATGTATATTTTAAAGTATAACAGCTCCTGAAACCCTGGTGTGGTTATGGGTGTATAGTTTTATGTTTAGAAACCAAATATTACCATTAATAATTAATAGTAATACAAAAAAACCAGAAAGGATTTTGAGGCCTGCTAAGTTACAGAAAATACCATTTGCGAAAAAGATGTATATAAATCTTTTATGAATGAACTCTGAGTAACTATTTCCATTCATTATTAGGAAAAAGCCCTGGATGGAATTTGGCATTATCCTTGAAAGTTATCTCAGATGCTCATGTGCCTCCAAAAAGCTGCACAAAACTGCCACTTAGCCTTAACCCAGGGTTATATGAAAAAGTCATTCTACCTTGTTGTGAAATGACTGATTTTTGAAAATGAGATATGTACATGTCAATGTTAGAAAATATTCCATAGGGATGCCTGGTTGGCTCAGTTAGTTAAGTGTTTGCTTGAGATCAGGTCATGTTCCTGAGGTCCTGAGATCAAGTCCAGCATCGGGCTCCCTGCTCAGCCAGGAGTCTCCTTCTCCCTCTGCCTGCCTCTCTCTTTCTTTTGCACGTGCTCTCTCTCTCTGACAAATAAAAAAATCTTAAAAAAAAATTTTCCATAAATATGTGAAGTATAATGGGGAAAATATTTATCATAGTAATATGTATTATTAAAAACAAAATTCAACTATTTAGTATTAATCGGCAATTACTTTTCCCCCCATATTTTATTATTTAATAGACTTTTAAAATTTGTTGTTTTTTTCAGTCCACATGCACTTTTTAATTGGCAGTTACTTTTACTGGCACACAGAGTTTCTACATATTGTTGGCTATCTTAAAGTTAATTTCTGTTTCTATAAAAATAGCTGACACGTGGAATATACTTAATAGCCTATAAGTGTTTATACCTATTACTTCATTTAACCCTTGGAACAACCCTGTGTGAGCTAAGCAGTGTTATCCCTGCTTTACAGATGAGTAAATGGTGACTTGGTTTATAGGACTTTCCATGAATCACACAACCAGTGAAACGTATAGTTTGAATTCATAATCAGCTCTTGAGATCCTGAAGCCTGAGCCCTATCCATAGCAATGCCAGTGGTTCAAAGTTCAACCAGCCAGATGAGAACAGATCCAAGACACAGTGGCATCTATCTCTTAAGCATTTGTGAGGGACTCTGTGTTCTTGTGTTCCTTGCATGATTGATTGACTAGAGCTAAGTGGTAATGCTGACCAGTCAGTATCTCAGGAACCTGACTGCAGTGGAGTCTACTTAATATGATTGTTACATTTTCATTGTTTCTGGGGAAGTAGTGTGAATTGTTAATGGCAGGAAATTCTAACATGTTTTAGGCTTAGGTTTGCATAAAAAGATTCAGTGAGTACTTTGATAATTAACTTTGTACGTGTGAATGCAAAGCAATTTTAGCACATTGACATTCTTTCCAACCTAATGAGAATAGGCATTCTTTGGCATATTTCCAGTAGAAAAACTGCCTTTCAAAGGATAGCATTCTGAAAACATCAGGATCCGTGGGTTAGGATTACTATAAAAATACTGTGTTAACATGAACTCAAAATCACTATTACCAATCTAGAAATTACTAGAAACTGCTTTTTGTGCTCCAACAAATGAGAATTTTAAACTTCCGTTTGTATTTGACAATATTGACAATACAATATTGACAATATTCTGCCAAGTTCCTTTCAGCAGTTTTTTAAAGAAATAATAGTAAAGTTAGCAAAAACAAGTTTCTTTTTTTCTTATTAAATAGGAAAATATAAAATAGTCCATCATTTTGGAAATTCATGTAACAGCTTAATTAAAAAAAACTTTTTAGGGTGCCTGGGTGGCTCAGTGGGTTAAAACCTCTGCCTTCAGCTCAGGTCATGATCTCAGGGTCCTGGGATCGAGGCCCGCATCCGGCTCCCTGCTCAGCAGGGAGCCTGCTTCCTCCTCTCTTTGCCTGCCTCTCTGCCTACTTGTAATCTCTCTCTCTCTGTGTCAAATAAATAAATAAAATCTTAAAAAAAAAAACTTTTTACCTTAAATAAATCTACATTCTAGTAGATAAATTTGTTAAAACTATGGATGAATACCACCTTGTGAAAGGTGCTATGTAAGATATTAAAAGGTGCAAGAAAAACTCCATGGCTTCTAGTGGCTCATTTGACAGATGATAGAGATCACTCACACACACACACACACACACACACACACACGCACACACACACACATTTGTGTGGAAAATTTAGATGACACTATAAGAAATTATGTAGTGAGTACCAAATGGTAGATATGGGCAATATATTCTAGAGCTATGTCCCAGTGATTATCAGAATTCCCTTCCTAAAGGAGGTATGATTTGAACTTAGGCAATACAGAGTAGGAAGAACATTCTTGGCAAAAACGCTGTGAGCAAGTACCTATTGATGGCAAAGAGTCAAAAAATACTCTCCTGGAGTAGAAATGAAGGCTTGGAACTGCAAATAAAAGTTGGGGCTGAGGTTATAGGACACCTTTAAGAAGGGCATAATTTAAGAATTTAACATTCAGAATACTGATTTTTTTATAACATTTAAATTGCTACATAAACAAGACATGTCTAAAATTTCTTTTTATTTTGAGTATGTGCTTTTACATGTGATATATTTTCTTTTTTGGCTCATTTTCCTATTAAATTTTATCAACAAAGAAAATATACTTGGAAATACATCCTAAAGTTCTAAAGAGAAAACTTTTGAACTTGTAACAGAAGATATTTTTTCTTCATTTTCAAGCAAAAACTGTACCGATAACAATACTTTTGTTTGAAATCGGAAGTTTGGCCTCTAAATGTGGAAAGTATCAAATCGACTAGTTTCTTCTTGTTTCCTTTATGGTCATATACTTGTTTTTGTTTTTTAAGATTTTATTTATTCATTTGACAGCACAAGCAGGGGGAGCAGTGGCAGGTAGAGGGAGAAGCACACTCCTTGGCTAGCAGGGAGCCTGATATGGGACTCGATCCCATGGGATGATGACCTGAGCCAGAGGCAGATGCTTAACCAACTGAGCCACCCAGGTGCCCCTATGCTTGTCTTTTAATGAAAATAGCAAGTTCTCCTAGGAAAGGATGGAAATTATTATTAGAGCCTCAAAGAAACATTCTCCTCTTCTAAGGCAGATGAAAATCTGTCCATGGAGCTGAAAATCTCTTCCTTTTCTGAGTACAAAATTTCAAAATATACTTTTCTGCTCTTCCTCTTGGGAATACACAAATGTAAAACTTCTTTCCTTTTATTCTGAAGTGGTTTTCCTTTTTCATAGGCAGTATGTGAGATGAGATTATGTATGTACGGTTTGTGAGTGCCATTGTGGCTGTGTTTCAAGATAATAGAGAGGGGGAACCATCTTCTGCAACCTTAAGGTTGAATCAGGACCCCTTCCCCCACCCCATTTACCTTTAAAAACAGTAATTCTCATTTTCAGTCTCTGTGGTGGTGACAACTGTTATCGGCAGTCTTTTAACTGGTATTTGGTGCATAAACTGTACTTGAGTCTCTGTAAACTCCTTGGTTCCATTTCTGTCCCCTTTTTTGTTAATTTGAGTGTAGTTGACACACAATGTTACGTTAGTTTCAGGTGTACAACACAGTGCAGCAAGTTTATATATTATGCTATGCTGACCACAAGGATAGCTACCATACAAGCTATTACAATATCGTTGAATATATTCCTTATGTTGTGCCTTTTACTACCGTGACTTACTCATTCCATAACTCGAAGCCTTTATCTCCCACTCTCCTTCACCCATTTCCCCCATCCTCCCACTCTCCTCCCTTCTGGCAACCATCAGTTTGTTCTCTATGTTCACGGGTCTGATTCTGTTTTTGTTTGTTTATCCATCTGGGTTTTTTCAGATTCCACATATGAGTGAAATCATATGGTATTTTTTTGTCTTTCTTAGTCTGACTTATTTCATTTAGCATAATATCCTCTAGGGCTATCCATGTTGTTGCAAATGGCATGATCTCATCCTTTTTTAATGACTCTATAATATTACACACACACACACACACACACACACACACACACACACCACATCTTTCTTATCCATTTGTTTATCAGTGGACCCTTAGGTTTCTTCTGTATCTTAGCAATTATAAATAATGCTACAGTAAACATAGGGGTGCATATATTCTTTCAAATTAGTGGTTTTTTTCTTTGGTAAATATCATATGGTATCTCTATTTTTAATTTTTGAGGAACCTCCATGCTGTTTTCCACAGTGGCTATACCAATTCACATTTCTACCAGTAGTGCACAAGAGTTCCTTTTCACATCCTTACCAACCCTTGTTATTTGTTGTGTTCTTGATTTTATCCATTCTGACATGTGTAAGGTGATATTTCATTGTGGATTTGATTTATAGTTCCTTGATTAGTGATGGTAAGCATCTTTTCATGTGTCTCTTGGCCATTTATGTGTCTTCTCTGGAAAAATTCTATTCAGGTCCTCTGTCTCTTTCTGTACTTATTTTTAAAGACCAACATTCACTTCCTTGAGACTTTTCTAAAAGCAACTTTTGAAAGAGGCTGTAGTAGCAAACAGTTAAGACCATATTTAACTGTTCAATAAATTTCTTCTTAATGATTAAAGACAAAGTGGGAAAAGTTGGGACTGCTTGGGACCTGAAAAATATATATATTAAAAAGGAGAAAAAGGTTTTAAATCTCAGAAGACTATAAATTATAGTAATAATAGCAACAATGGGGCATCTGTATAGAATTATTAACACTTGAAGAATCTCAACAGTGGTATATGGAATTTCAGTGTACTAATCTCGCTACTTTTCAGTAGGTTTGGCATTTTTTTTCAAAACAAAAAGCTACCAGTATATTTAATTTTGTCACACTCACACAAAAAGATTTCCTAAAAGGTACCAAAAACACTCCCAAATGGCCAACAATCTTTTTCTAGGTTATTCATGAAGAATAACTTTGGTATTAATGTCCCTGTCCCTCATGTTTCTGCTCTTCCTCCCCTGACGTCCAGCATTAATTCCATTTTCCTAAAGACTGCATTCTACAAGTCAGTGAGCTGTGCTGGCGTGTTCAGTCTCCCCACAGAGCATCCCTGCAGCTTTGTTCATGTGCATCTCTCTTGGCCATGTACAAGTTGTCCAGTTTCTTTCTCTCGACTTTGAAGTGTCTTTCCATTAAAAGGTCAGATTTTGGTTAATTATCCCAAGTACACAATCTTTTGTAGAATCTTTTTTCCACGTTTCAAAACTGTTGAGTTATGACCTTAATTAACTGTGTGGTTGCAGTCTTGTACTTTGTTAATGCTCACAGTATGTGAAAAGTGATCCCAAGAAAGAAGAGATATTAGCAATAAGAAACATCCCTGATACCTGACAGAGTCTGATGTGTAATTAGCGCCCCATGACCATTGAATGGATGAATTTAATGAACTATTCACAACCTATCATGCCCTTAGACCAAGGACTTGCTCTGTATTCTTCATGAATCCTCACATCTTTGTATGAGTTGTGTACTTCAGCACATACCTATTGTCAGTGTACCCCACCGCTCCTGTGTTAGGCCCCCAAGAGAGGTACCCATCAGGTGGGTCATGATCTACCAGTTACTATGGATTTTTGCTGCCTGGGCAGTTTTGTATTATCTGGAGAATGTCTTATATATATAGTGTATCCCAACATTCATTTAACTAATAAAATAATAGAAGAGATCATAGGTACATATAATCAAAAATAGATATCCAAACAGTAGTTTCTGTTTGACTTTGGAATATGTCATATAAATTTCTCAATGCAAATTGCCTTTCCTGTTTTCTTGTAACAATTGGGGATCTTTAGAGACATGACTTAGATGCTTTTGTCTTTGGATTCAAGGAGACCATAAAAGTATCCTTTTAAAGATTACAAACACATACACACACATATTTGATATTTTGTGTTCTGTGTTTTATATACTATTATACATTGTGTTTTTATATATGTGATATATAGCATTGACATTTTAAAAATACAGTATGTTACATTTGGGGAATATGATATATTGTACTTCATCTCATATTGTTTTTCTCCAGTAAGTCATGAAGGAAAAACTTGTCTGGTTCACCAGGATATCTTTGCATCTATAAGTATGCCTGGCATGTAATAGGCTCTTAATAAATGTTGTAATTAAAAAGTAAGTGCTTTGGGGGCACCTGAGTGGCTCAGTTGGTTAAGCATCTACCTTCGGCTCAGGTCATGACCAAGAGTCCTGGGATCGAGCCCCATGTCGGGCTCCCTGCCAGGGGGGGACTCTGCTTCTTCCTCTCCTTCTGCCTCTCCCTTTGCTCATGCTCTCTCTCTCAAATAAATAAATTCTTAAAAAAAAAAAAACCCAAAAATGCTTTTGTACAGCATGGTAACTATAGTTAACAACAAAAAAAGCAAATGCTTTTCAGTAAGAGGCTTATTGGGGCCTAGTTTTATTTGTAGGTTAGTGAGTGTTCTAGTTTACTTTTTTGTTGTTTTTATTCCAGTTTAATTAAATATTCCTACTAATTTTTAGTGTTTGGAAAACTAGATCTTATTTTTGGTTTCTCCTTTTTTTTTTAGGAAGAATCCCCAGCACAAGGTAGAATACAGACATAGTGCACTTCCAGGTAAGTAATTTTACTTCAGGAAACAAAATGAAATCTTGAAATGATTCTTTTTTTAAACCTAGGTACAATTTCCAGTTGTGTGATTTTTTTTAATGTCTGCTTCTATGAATTTGCTGATTTTAATGATTTTTCTTAGATTTAAAAAAGTGGTAAATTTTTTATATACCAGATGTTTTCTACAATCATGGCACAACAATCTATATTTATCCTTGTATCTTTTAGATTTCTTTCGTTGGCCAGTATCTGAAAACAAAATCTCGAACTAGCCTCAGTGATAACGAGAACTTACTGACTTCTTTAAGTGAAAAAATCCACAAGTGTGGATGGTTTTAGACATTTACTGCTTTGGCTCATTAGTGATGTCAATAATGTCACCAATGACCCAATTTCCTTTCATCATTCTGTCTTTAGAGGGGTCATTATCATCCTAAGACTGGCTCCCTACCCCCCATTCACAAAGGGACTAGGTGCATCCTTATACAGCACCCATGTTTACATCTCAGGAGGAGAGTGGATGAACAACTTTCGTTCTCACTATTCCTAGGAAGAATCATGAAATTCACTTTTTTTTTTTTTTACTAGTTTAGATCATATTCTTACTCTTGAATGAATCACTAGGACCACTGATGAGTTTGAACCACCCCTGGAACTAGAGTAGGGTCACCTTCTTCAGAATCACAGGGATCCTGACAGAAACTAAAGTTTTGGGGGGAAAGAGAGGGAGGGAGGAGATACCAGAGAAGCAACCATCAAATATCCTTCAATCCTAGGTGCAGGCATCCATCCTACCTTCTCTTTTCTGGGTTCCAAACTTGAATACTTTTTACCTTTAACAAATTCTGGCTTCTTCATATCATTTATATAATGCAGAGGCCAATTTGGCACACAATATTTCTGCCTACAGAATGAGAGAAGAAAATGCATATTCTTTTTTTTTTTTTAACTAACATATAATGTATTATTTGCCCCAGGGGTACAGGTCTGTGAATCGTCAGGCTTACACATTTCACAGCACTTACCATAGCACATACCCTCCCCAATAGAAAATGCATATTCTGCAGGCTATGACCACTGGCACATGTATGTGCATAAACACAACCCCTTGTAACCAAGAGATAAATTAAGGAATTTCACCATAAGAGAATTCCATTTGAAATTTCTCACTGAAACACATTTTTGTCCTTTAGTACTTCAGACACAACTCATTTTATCTGAGCTAATAGGTTATAGAGAGTATACGTGTTGTCCTTTTTTTTTTTCCCTGGGGCTATATCTAATGATGTAGCATTTCTGGGGGTTAAATAAACTTTCTTACCAGCAGTCATGTAATGTATGTTGATTAAAGCATATTTTATTGGCAAGGTTTAACACTGTCCAATCAAAACGGGTTTGACACATCTGTATCTTTATAGAAATAAGAACCAGTTCTAAAAATTATCAGTGTGCATCAGGTGGCATAGTTTAATCTGAGTTTTCTTGAAAAGCCTCTTTGAATTATNGCAGGCTCCTCGCTGAGCAGGGAGCCCGATGCGGGCCTCGATCCCAGGACCCTGAGATCATGACCTGAGCCGAAGGCAGAGGCTTTAACCCACTGAGCCACCCAGGCGCCCACTGGGGAATCTTTTGAAGGAAGAACATATTTTTACAACAACTAACTTTTTTTAAGAAAAGCTTTTTATTTCATTGGAAAGCTGGTTTTTATAAAAGTGTAGATATTTTTAAGCAACATTTAATTTTTTTAAAAAGATTTTATTTATTTGTCAGAAAGACAGAGACAGAGAGAAAGCGAACACAAGCAGGGGGAGGGGCAGGCAGAGGGAGAGGGAGAAGCAGACCCCCACTGAGCAGGGAGCCCAATGTGGGCCTCAATCTCAGGACCCCGGGATCCTGGGATCATGACCTGAGCCGAAGGCAGACGCTTAACTTACTGAGCCATCCAGGCATTTAATTTTATATTTTTAATCTACTTTCAAGGGTTGTTATGTGGCGATATTGTTGGAACACTCTTCCTTCTCTAAAACTTATAAATTAAGGTGTCTGGAGTATTTCTAATCTTAAATGTTGGGGTCTCATTATATTTCTTAATTTAGAGATATCTAACACTGAATTCTAATATCCTGTTTTTCCTCATCTCCTGAATCCTTAAAGTTTAACATCACCCAAGATCTTAACCCATTTATAGATTCATTATACACTTAGTGATTCCTTTATTTTGTCTTCCAAGTGAGCAGAGTTAATAGAGATCTGTGAGTGGTGAGACAGTCTAAAATCTCTGCGGAAAGGGAAGAAGCGCTTTCTGCTGGGGCTTATAAGGGTAGACCCTGATGTGGGAATTTAGGCTAAGTTGGTCTTGAAGGTGGTTGGATTTAAATCATCTTTGTTTCTTAACTTTGTGGTCTGATACTAAAAGGATGTATTGAGGCCAGACTATAGAAGCTCTTGAAAACTAGACCAAAGATGTGGGTGCATTGGCTTGTAATGGTGAGGCAGTATTTTATCCAAATCAAGCTGGTGACAGTGAATCGTCTGAGTTAGAGTGGGGGAAGATTTCTGGATGTTAAGCAGTTGAATAAAGGGCCAGAGCTCGGGTTGCCACCATGAGAATGGAACGATAGAATTGGATACAAGTGAGATTTTGAAGGAAAAATCAGTCAGATTTGCCAACTAATTGGTTTGGGGCCTCGGGTGACATAAAGGAAATAGTGATGACTCAGAATTATAATACAATTTATCAGGAGACTAGGGATGACATTTACATATCATAGAGATCAGGAGGAAAAGCCAGGTTGTTTTAATTTAAACATGTTGAATTTGAGGTGGGGTATCATACTACACAACAAGACAATAAAATTTAGTATGGTACCAATGTAAAAATAACTGCATTAAACTTTTAATATTTAACTTCTGATTTGTAGCACCCCTAAAACATTTCTGTCTATAGAGTTCTTCCACACATGTAACAATTTATGTAGTGGTTTTTTGTTTTTTGGGGTTTTTTTTTTTTGTAGGTTTGACCACTGTCATCTATTAAGTTTCTCATACATCTAATTGGTTTAAATTTCACTAACTTTCCACACTTTTTTTTAGAGTACTGTGGTTTTGGCACAAAATACCAAATGCAAGAGTAGTCAGTGCCAGGAAAATTTTATTTTATACTGTCTTAGCTACCTTACCTGTTGACAGCATTAAAAAAATTATCATCAGCATTTTATTATCTGATTATTGGATTCATTCTGGGTTTTACTATTTTGTGATATGCATTATTCTAGGCTATCGTTACCATCCATGGCTGAAAATTTAGAATGTTCTACTGATAGCTATTTTAAAATCTAGTTCTGCAACTGTATGCACACATTTGCTTATATATACTTTTCTTCCAGAAATAGAACCCAAAGGTTCTAGAAAGCTACTATGGAAATTAATAGAACTTAAATGAGATTCTATAAACTGCTGCTTAGTGTGGGAAAAGTGGAGAGATTTGGGGATACAAAAAAGGCTAGTGCCGTGAGATTTAAAAAGAGGAATAAACTTCATGTATAATAAAGTAGATCAGAATACACAAGCTGCCTTTCCAAGGCTAAAATATGAATACCCAACTAGTAGCTTGGTCCATGAGAAAGATGAGTCTTTAGTAGTAAAATGAAGTATTTAAAAAAGTATTTATCCTGGGCGCCTGGGTGGCTCAGTGGGTTAAAGCCTCTGCTTTCAGCTCAGGTCATGATCTCAGAGTCCTGGGATCGAGGCCCGCATCGGGCTCCCTGCTCAGCGAGGAGCCTGCTTCCCCCTCTCTCTCTCTGCCTGCCTCTCTGACTCCTTGTGATCTCTCTCCCTCTGTGAAATAAATAAATAAAATCTTTTAAAAAAAAATAAATAAAATAAATAAAAAAGTATTTATCCTAATAGTATGTAGTAGATTTTCATTTTTAGAATATTGGGCTAAAATTTTATTACTTAATGAGAATTAATATCCTAATTAGTCCTCAGATATACTGGTAATGAAAGGAAAATAAAATCTGAAGAATTATTGATGTTACACCGTAAATCTGCTATGAGGCATCTCTTAGATGTCATCCAAGATGACAATCTTAGATCCTAACAGCAGAAATCTATTCAGAAAAATCCGTAATTGGGAATGATCTTTTCTCTCTGTAAAAACCAGCACTTCCTCCAATATGCATTTGACACAGTGTGTCTTCACTAGCTCTTCAGACTGACGTTCTCCGGGTAAGAACTGACAGTGAAATTTTAAACTGTAAAGAAAACATTAGATACAAATTTAGGAATTGTCATTCTGATATGACACATCTCTCTACATGAACAGAAATTAAGAAATGACCACAGCCTAATATCAAATAGTTAATCTCATGGACATTAACAAGAGTTTGTTAGTTTTCTAAAGGTGATTCTTTTCCATTATGGAAGTCCCACGTTACCCACCAGTTTTTAAAAATAAATGACCGCCTGTTTCTCCTGTGCTGCTTTGTGCAATCAAGCTGTCATTCCTACATTTTCATATGACTTCACTGATTTGTAGAGAAAATGATGATTCCTACTTTGGCCTTAAAATTAGAACTTGGGAGTCAGAAAAGATTTTTGAAGTAATTTAATCAACATCCTTTGATTCATAGATTAAAAACATAAATTCCATTAAGCCATTAAGTTAAGTGACTTGTGCATTGTTTATGTGCTTGTTTATGACCTAGATCTTTGGGTTTCTACTCCCCAGTCTATCCTCTCTCTTAAACCACAGCTGCTTTTTAGAGACTTTTTGTTGGATGAGGAGGATGGACAATCACATAAAAACAGCAGTAACTAGCAGCAAGAAACTTCTAGGTGAAGAGAGAGAAAAAAAAATATTATTTCATCTGAGCTCACCTTGATTTGGAAGAAATAAGCGCACTTCCAATATCTTAGACACACTCAAGAATTGTATTTCAGGGGCGCCTGGGTGGATTAGTTGGTTAAGCACCAGACTCTTGATTTTGGCTCAGGTCATGATTTCAGGCTTTTCCTCTGGTCTGTGCTGGGCATGGAGCCTGCTTAAGAGTTCTCTCTCTCCCTCCGCCCCTTCCCCCCCTTGCACACACTCTGTCCCTCTAAAAAAAAAACAAAAAAATTATATTTCAAATTGGCTTGTCATTATATAAGAAAATGTTATGTGTAGGCACTTATTTTTTTCAAAAATGCAATTATGTTATTTAATTCTGTGGAAATCCATAAAAAATAACACTATAAAATTATGTTTTGTTAGTGAGTAAAAAAATTAAACAGCTCCTGCTGTGTCTTTTGTTATTATTTTTGCACTTTAATAAGCTTTTCACCAGTTACAACATTATCTATACGATACCGGAGTCTTGGCTTGGGATCGTTTGTGATGGGATTCCTCATGAATGTTGCCTGGTTCTCTCACCAGCAAGTTTCCTTGTATGAGCTTTCTTTGAAATTTTTATATGGCAAAAAGTGCTACTAGCAAGGTATATGTGAACTTTACTAGTTTCATCACTAAAAATCCAAATATTCAGATGCCATACTATATGTTTCAGCTTGCCCAGTTGGAGAATACATGCATGGGTTTTGGTTTTTTGGGTTTTTTTTCCCCCCTTGCTTTCAGTGTTCTTCATGTCCCTTTTGCATAAAAGCTTAATTGTGTGCTAAAGACAGGCATTTTATTCCTAGGTTAGGTATTAGCCATATTTAGTTCAGAACCATGCTTCCTGAGTTTATTCCCATGATTCGGGAAATCATGTAATAATTCAGATCAGCAAGTGTGCTTATTCAAAGCATTTTCCAAGTAAGTCAAGTTTCATTGTCTGCATAGCCCAGTTACACTGAAAGGCAGAAACTGTTATTTTTCTAAAAACACCTTCAGCAGTTAAAAAAAAAAAGGTAAACCCCATCTAGATGGCATTTGCATTGTGGAATGTTTAAGGTCACTAATTGAATTTGCTAAAGAGGATCCACTGTAATTGATTCCGGAAAGATAATCACATGTCAGCATTTAATACCCTGTTAAGAAGTGTCCACATGGCATGGCGCTGCTAATGCAGGATATAGAGCTGACTTTGCCTTTGTCATGAGTTGGCTCTTCAGGTGCTTTTGCTTAAAGCGCAAAATATCTGTTCATGTGAAGTAAAGTGGATGGAATTTGCTACCAGCTACGTGGAGTTCTGTTGTGGATGGGTTTTGTAGATTCTGGCCTGCTATTTAAAAGAATCATACGTGGGGCACCTGGGTGGCTCAGTCAGTAAAGTGTCTGCCTTTGGCTCAGGTCATGATCCCAGAATCCTAGGATCGAGCCCTGCATCAGCTCCTTTTTTAGCAGGGAGCCTGCTTCTCCCTCTGCCTCTGCCTGCCACTCCCCCTTCTTGTGCTCTCTCTCTGTGTCAGATAAACAAATAAAATCTTAAAAAAAATAAATGAAAGAATCATATGAATGTGATGTTTATATAAATGAAGATTTGATGAATATAAACATTTTCTGAGGAAATAAATGGCATGACCTTATAGTTCAAGGAATGAGCCTGCCCAGTAAGTTGCTAAAGATTTCCAGGGTTCACTGAAGCTTAAAGCCCCTTCAATTAGCAGGATTTAGATGAAAGTCTTTAATGTAATTCATTATATTGACAGGCTAGTGGTTAAAAGTATAGTTTATAATAAGGGTTTCTGTAAAACTAAAGGTGTTCAGCAGTTGATTTGCAAATTATTCATTTGTTCATCCAGTCATATATTTAACAAATATATGTATTAAGTGTCTTCTATATGTTAGGTGGTGGTGTAGGAGCTGAGGATACAGTAAAGGCAAAGCCTTGCCCTCGTAGAATCTTACAAAGGTGGGCAATGTGCATGTAAACAACTATATGATGTCATATAGTGATAACTGCTAAGAAGAAAATTGTGAGGGACTCCTAGGTGGCACAGTGGGTTAAAGCCTTTGCCTTCGGCTCAGGTCTTGATCTCAGGGTCCTGAGATCGAGCCCTGCATCGGGCTCCCTGCTCAGCCAGGAGTCTGCTTCCTCCTCTCTCTCTGCCTGCCTCTCAGCCTACTTGTGATCTGTGTCAAATAAATAAATAAAATCTTAAAAAAAAAAGGATGAAGAAAATTGTGTAAGAGGACAGAATGGCAAGGGTGTGTGTGGTGGGGGACAGGTGCTATTTCAGATAAGATGGTGAAAGGACTCTGATAATTGACATTAGAGCAGAGGCTTGAAGGAGAGAACAAGACAGGTGATTATCTGAGGGAAGAATATGCGGGGCACGGGGAATGTGACTCTGAAAGCCCTGGAGACGGTCCTGCTTGTCCTATTCAAGGAGCGGTAGAAGAAGGGTAAAATTGAAACAAAGAGAGTAAGGATGGAATGGCAGATGAGATCAGAAAAGCTAGTTGTGTAGGGTCTTAGAGGCCAGGACCTACAAGTCAGGACTTCACATTTAATTCAGAGTGAGATAGAAAGCTATTGGAAGGTTTTCTGGCTTCTCTGTGGAGAGTAGATAAGAGTGGAAGCAAGACACCAGTTAGGTGAACATTGGAATTGACTGAGAGAAGGGGATGATGGTATGGGGACCAGAGAATGGAGTAGATAGAGTGAGAAGTGACAGATAGTTTTTGATGGCAGAGCAAGTAGGATCTCTTGACATATTGAATATTGGGCTTTCAGTGGAGGATGTTCAAGGATGACTCCAAGGTCTCTTGGAAGGTTGGAGAAGTCATAGACTCAAGACTGACAAGAGAATGACTAGATTGAGTGGAGCATCTCAAGAGCTGTGTTCTGGGAATATGATGTTTCAAGACGCCTGTTCGTTATGCACGTAGAGAGAATCCATAGGCAGTGAGATAAAGGAGAGTGGAATTCCCATGGTGGTCAGGGCTTAGGATATACATTTGGGAATTTAAGATATAAGACTGGAGTGTGTTAGAGAAGAGGTCCCAGCCAGAAACTTGAACACTCCAAAATTTAGAGGTTGGGAAGATGAGCAAGAGCCAGCAAAGGCCTGAGAAGGAATAGCCAAATAAAGCAGGAGGAGAACCTGAAGTTGTTTCAGCATTATATGTGTTTTTCTTGTGAATCTGCTAGGGTAATTTCTGAATCTGAAAGGAGACTCATTACTGAGATGTCACCAGTTAAATATATGAGATACTTCCAAAGCAGAATGGCCAAGAACGAAGATGTTGACGGTCTTTCCTCCTCCCTCCTTTGCCATCTGCAAACTGCCCTTGAAATGTGTTTTAAATGTTTCCCATCATAAAAGTTTTATGGGAAGTTGAGATTAGCTAGACATAAAACATACCCTCAGGATGCTTACAGGAGATAAGAAATGTTTACAAATAAATACAATCATAGATTTCCCTTAAGGCACTGGTGTGCTTCGTAAGCTAATGAGAATTGTGCAAATCATTGTGTAGCCTTTTTAGCCTTGGCTACTGAGAGACGGGGAGAAACCTGATGCTCAATTTATAATGATTATGTTAAAAATGAAACATTCGGGTTTTTATGTCTTAGTGTCTACTTTTATTTGTATTTTTTTAATGACCTCATTATTATAAGCTGCCTCAAATCCTCTCTGAAAATGAATGGAGATATCAAGAAAAAATGTAAATGTCTGGACTGTGAAAGTTAAGAGGACACATAAGTTATGTGTTTTTTTTTTTTGTCATCCTCATTTCTTCCTCCTCAAATTTCTTGAGTTTCTTTTAAGTTATATCTATCTATTGCATATTAACACTTTAGGAAGAAGTTAGATAAACCATATACAGAAGTACAAACTGACTTTTTAACCCATACATGTAGTATTAATCACAGGGATTATCCCTGGCCATTCAGATTTCCAGATAGAATCTTCCTACTTGTTTCTTAAATGTTCCACATTATCCTGAAGTCTCTTGCTGCTTATTTTAAATTTTTTAAAAATATTTTATTTATTTATTTGACACGGAGAGAGAGAGAGGTCAGATCACAAGTAGTCAGAGAGACAGGCAGAGAGAGGAGGAAGCAGGCTCCCCGCTGAGCAGAGAGCCCGATTCGGGCCTCGATCCCAGGACCCAGAGATCATGACCTGAGCCTAAGGCAGAGGCTTTAACCCACTGAGCCACCCAGGCGCCCTCTTGCTGCTTATTTTAAAACATGCCTATTGCTTGCGATGGAAAGAAAATAAAACAGAGTGGATGAGGGAAGAAGTGGCTTTGGAGACTGAAGAATTCTAGTTTTATAATGTTATTTAGAAATCTATAAATTCTATGATATTATTTAGAAATCTATAAATTCTAATGGTTGTTACCATTGCAATCTTGAATATTATTTAGAAATCTATAAATTCTATGATATTATTTAGAAATCTATAAATTCTAATGGCTGTTACCATTGCAATCTTGATATTTTCAGTAGTTACAGTCCATGAAACATGAACCGTAAGATCTATAAAACCAAACTTTCTTAAGTGTATAGACTTATGTTTTCTCATTTGATCACAAACGTGGTGTGTTAATCGGATTGTGCCAGCTTTCCTGTGATCACAGACTGTCCCCAGATTTCAGTGCCTCGCAACAATGAGTAGGTATATTTCTCCTTCATGTTATGGCTGCGTGTTAGCTGTGGCCTTGTTGAATGTATGTTCTCATCCTGGAATCCAGGCTGAAGGATCAGCCCTAGGCAGGGACATGAGGGAGATCATGGCAGAGGGAAAACGACAGCAGCAGAACCACAGAAAGGCGCTTAAAGCTTCCCCTTTACACTTTTCTTTGACCAAGTGTAATGTCAGGGGGGTTGATTAAATATAATCATATCACAGGGAGGGACAATAAATACCTGGGACAAAAGTATATTCTACCAGCCCGAGGATAGGGTAGCATGAATATGATTATGATATTATTAAGGAACCATTACTATGAGTCTCACAGGACATTTTAGTTTCAGGAACCTCATGGTAGGAAAAGTTAGAATTCTAACAAAGAGTAATTTTAGCCCCCTTTCTAGAAATTTGTGGTGGCTAGTGATGTCTTAAGTAAAATTAATTCTTGTCAGAGAAAGACATTTTACAGTTGGACATCTCTACTTCCGGGTTTGAGTGGTGGTTGATATGTTGGGTGCCAATTTTTTTTTTTTCCAGTGAGAAGCATATCAGATGAAGACAGTGATAATGTTGGGCAACCCAATGAGTACGACCTCAATGACAGCTTTCTCGATGATGAGGAAGAAGAATATGAGCCGACAGATGAAGATTCTGACTGGGAACCAGGACAGGAAGACCAGGAGAAGGAAGATGTGGAAGAGCTTTTGAAAGAAGCAAAAAAATTTATGAAAAGGAAAAAGTAACTTTTTTTCTGCAATAACATATGGCTCACATTTATTCTTTATGGAAAAAATTCAGGTACTAAAGAGGCATTTAAGTGATAATTGTTTTCCTTCTTTTTATAGTTATGACTTTGCTGTTGACTCTTTGCAGATGAAACATTGATATGTTGACCTTCATTGCAATGGATGGAATTTGTTTTGTTGCCTTGCTTTTTCTATCCTATTTGAAGCATCTGGAAATAGGAAGCAGGCAGAGAGTTAAAGAGAAATAATTGGTATTTTTCATGTACTTTGTGTGTTAATAAAAAGTAAAAGCTATAGGTTGTACAAAACTTTGGCCTTGTTTCTTTTTTCTGAAGATTCTATCTTTATAGAATACTAGGCAAGCAGAACCAGGCAAATTACATCATGGGTGGGAGAGCATGGCTCTTTTATTGCCATTGAAGTAATTCTTCAAGCAGAACCAGGCTTTAGAAAGTGACAGCCATCATATAATGGCTATTATTTTTCTAGTATCCTGGATATGAGCTTTACAATCTCATTTACTACTTTTGTTCTTTGAAATGTGGGGAAATGAGTATCAAATGCATACTGAAAATATATTCAACTAGACTATAGAAATGTTCACCCTGCAGGGAATGTTATTTTGTGGCCCACATCTGTAATTTACCCTACGTCTGAATTTAAAAGTAGAAAAATCCAAAGGACTTGACAGTTTCTTTTTCAGACTAAAGTCCTGCATGGTTATTTTAACTCTCCATGTTCCGTCTTTACATTAAAGGATTCTAACACTAATATTTTCTATTCTAAGAGAAACTAGAAATTTATATCTTAAAAGAGAAAGATTTATATTTGTTTTCTTAGTGTTTTTGAATGTCTTTTGAAGTTAATTATGTAATGTTAAAAATAACTTAAACTAGCCAGGATAAGATAAATATTTCTTTAGACTATTATTACCTATTATTCTGACTTTTCCTCTGTTACTTGGGAACTGATTTGTCCCTTCTAACGTCCCTTTAGTCTTGGGGGCTTGACAGACTTATGAAAAAAATCTTTGAACTTATTTTCATCCCTGCACTGACTTAATCCTTAAAGGGTTTCTAAATCCACTCATAAGTATATCCCAAAAAATTGAAAACGTGTTCACACAAAAACTTGTACACAATGTCCAGGGAGGCATTCTTTATAATAGTCAAAAAGTAGGCGCACCTGGGTGGCTCAGTAGGTTAAGCATCTGACTCTCGATCTCAGTTCAGGTCTTGACCTCAGGGTTGTGAGTTTGAACTGTGTTGGACTCCACACTGGGCATGGTGCCTACTTAAAATAGATAGATAGAAAGAATAATAGTCAAAAAATGGGAACACCTAAATGCCTATCAGTTGATGAATGGATAAACAATATGTGGCATATCTCTACAATGGAATATTTTTGTTAAAGAACTGAAGGATTGATACATGCTATAACATGGATAAACCTTGAAAAGGTTGTGCTAATTGAAAGAAGCCAGCCACAAAAGGCCACATATTATATGAACTAATTTATATGAAATATCCAAAATAGGCAAATCCATAGAAAGTAGATTAGTGGTTGCTAGGGGCTGGAGGAGGCAGGGATAGGGGGTGACTGCTAATGGGTAGAGGGTCTCTTTATGATTGTTAAAAGTGTTCTAGAATTAGTGGGGATGGTTGCACAACTCTGTAAATATACCAAAACCCACTGACTTGTATACTTTCAAAGAGTGGATTTTATGGTATGGGGATTATGTATTTTAATAAAGCTGCTATAAAAAGAGAATGCAAAAGGTGACACTAGTCTTGCAGAAAGAAAAGAGCATTTAATCAGAATCTGTTCTTGGCAATAATGTAATAGCTCATGGTAGCTTTTTCTTTTTTTTTAGAGTAGGGAGGGGCAGAGGGAGAGGAGAAAGAGAGTCTCAAGCAGGCTCCACACTGTGCATGATCTCACAACCCTGAGATCATGACCTGAGCCGAAATCAAGAGTCGGATGCTCAACTGACTGAGCCACCCAGGAGCCCCTCACGGTAGCTGTTTTTAAGGATAGATTGATGTGACTTCCATAATCATCCCAAAGATACTTTTCAGTATGATATATAAGTATATAACTTAATTGACTAAAGTGGAGTGAATATTTAAATCTGTGACTTAAAAAATAGAAGGAAAACTGATGACATTAGCTGGTCAGTGGGTGCAAGAGCAGTGTTAATAAAAACTTGATTCTTTAAATAATTGCTATCCTAAACGGTGTGTAGGAGCCAACTCTCCCCATCATGAATGTTCACTGAATTTAAACTATATCTCAGCCAAAAATTGTCACATAGATACTTGTCACCGATGTGCTTAATTCTGAAAACAAATGTTCTTCGTCGACCTCTTATGTGTGTGTGTGTGTGTGGGGGAGTTGCTTTCAACGACCTTGGGAAGCTGAGACATGAAGATTTTTCAGTGACACCCAGACATTGATTCTGTTTTGCCCCCAGGTTGAGGATGGCCTTGTCAGTACTATTGGTTTCTAGAACTGGAAGATCCTAGTGGTTGTAAACATTCATTTCATGTAATGAAAGCAAATAGATTGTGAGCATAATTTTCCAAGAATGGTGACATAAAGCCGAGAATAAATAGACAGTGACTTTCTTCTAATTAATGTGTGCAGAGTTCAGTGTCACCAACACACCCTGTGGTGGGAGAAACTGCACGCTGACATGCTGTATCCATCCCTGCTCTGTGAGACCACCTTGTTCCTATTAAGTTCTCTTTCTTGAGTAGGAATCTATAATGGAGTGTGTCTGTGTCTGTGTCTGTGTCTGTGTATGTTTTCCTCCTGCCAGTCTGCAAACCATACTTACAAAGCTCCTCTACAATAGATACTGAAAGAAAAGGGATAGAGATGAATTACTGCTGACATTATGACCAGCTATCCTAATACAATACATAAACTTTATTATTGTAAGCAACCACAATTGGACTCTGTTGTGCCCAAGACCCTATTTAGCACAGAACAGCATAGAATCCCTGTTTCGACGTGCTTACAATCTATTCGAGAAGTTGGGTATTTATTCATTTAGTAACAGTGACTACTGCATACTTTGGGGGTCACAAGGGAGAAAAAGACATGGGGTCTACAGTCACAGAGCTTACAAAGGCAATGAGGCAATTAGCCAAATAACAGTGGATAAATGGAACTAATCAGAGAAGGAAATGCTGGGTTATAATCTAAATATCCCACCTTGCTGCATATTGAAATATATTCTCAATCTTGAGGAAAAGCCTTTGTATGATGGAGTTGCAAGCTGAACTAGTAGGTTTTTCCACAGAACACAATTTTTACTTGACAGAACGATTAGCATAGCAGATATGCTATGGTTATTCAAATTTGACTGTTTGGCAGATGTTTCCCCAAAAATGTACAAAGCGAGTCTGTTTTTTAAGGAAAACAACCACAATATTTGTTGTAATTGTAAAACTTGAGCTTTCAAGCAAAAATTAGAATTTCGGAAAATCTGGATTTGTCACTGTGAGCTTGATAACTTCCCAAAACTTTCAAAACTGTTATCATGGTAATATAATATAATGAAGTGTGTCAACATTTGGAAGAGCTGCAGAAGTGAGCAAGCCAATATTTTCCAAATGACCAGTTTACGTTAGAAAATCAGGCTTGGGTAAAATCCATTCAAAGCGTAAGATAGACCAGTGGAATTTAATGTAACAGAGCCTGTTTGTATGGTTCATTAATTTAGTTTCAGACTACATATTGTAACTAACCTTTCAGAAGCTACCATTTTTCTAATTTTCATGACATATCAAAAATAATTATCTGAAAAGCCTATTAAAATACTCCTTCCTTTCCCAAGTACATGTCTGTGTAAGGCCTACTTTTCTCCATATACTTTAAACAAAATAACATGAGAGTAGATCCATGAATCTGGCTATCTTCTATTAAGCTAGGCATTAGAAAGACTTATAAGAATGTAAAACAGTGTCGCTCATCTCACTAAATTAAAAAAAAACTAATTGTTTTTCATAAAACGCATTTTTAATTTTTTAAAAGATTTATTTATTATTTATTTGAGAGAGAGCACGGGTGAGAGGGGCAGAGGGAGAGGGAGAAAGAATCTCAAGCAGACTCCTCACTAAGCACGGAGCCCGACACGGCTCAATCTCACAATCCCGAGATCACGACCAAAGTTGGACACTAAACTGACTGTGCCACCCCAGTGCCCCAGTTTGTCATTTTTAAATGAGTTAGTGAATAAATATTTTAAATTTCTCAATTATAATTTCCAAAATGATATGTCACTGTAGTTATGACCCTCATAAACAAAAGCTCTTTGGGGTAATGAGTAAAAGGAGTCCTAAGGCTCAAAATTTTGAGAACTACTCCATTATATCAGTATACCATTCAGTTAGTTTAGTTATGGTGGGATAACCCTCAAATCTCAGTGATTTAACAAAAGGAAAGTTTTCTTATGCCAAGATTTCCTGAGTTAGGTGACTCTCTGGGGCACTGTCTAACATGTGACAACTTGACATCCCAGGCTTTCAGAGGCTCCATCATCTTACATTGCACCATCTGGAACCTGGGACCTTCTTAACTAGGACTGCCAGGGGAATAGAGAGAGTGGGGGGTTAGGCCCTGCAAATCCATTGCTGCAGGCTGGAAGGGAACTCATCACTGCTGCTCACAGGCTGTTGGCCACAAGTAGTCACATGGCCCTGCCCACTGAAAGGGGTGCCCAGAAAAGATGAGAACCAGATAGAGTGAACAGTAGTCATGTCCATCACCAAAGAGTGAGTGGTATTAGGGAAAAGAGAGTTAGGAATGAGATCTTGATTGTCACTTTTTAAGGGAGGGAAAGATAAGATTCATTGAAGGAGTTAGAGGGAGAAGAGGAATGTCAGGAACTTGCCCTCGAACTCACAGTCTGCATCTGCTCACCTTTTCCCTGAACGTTCCCATGACCTGGCGCTTCATGATGGGCTGCTGCCTACTTCTACTAAAGGGAGAGGTCTCTTACCCCTCCTGGTCTTCTTCCTCTCGTCCCCATCTTGCTCATTCTACCTTTGACACCCTGGTTTTCTTGATGTTTCTGGACCTCCCCAAGCTCCTTCCTGCCCTTTTGGTCTTCCCAACACTTGTTACCTGTGTTGGGAAGACTCACTCTTCCCCTAGGTCTGGGACCTGGCCACAGCCATTCACTCAGGGTCTCTACTCGAATATCACTCTGCAGGGAGCCTTCTCTGACTACTGATCTAGTAGCTACCACCTCAAGCCCTCACCCCACCATTCCCTGTCTCTTTTCCCTGCTTTGTTTTCATAGCCCTTATACTGTTTCATAGTCCCAGTTTGTTTGTTTACTTGCTGCCATCCTACTTGAATATAAACTCCATTGGGAAAGAGCACTGACTTACTTATTTCTGCATCTTTGGTGCCAAGAACAATGTCTGCCATGGTTTACTCAACATGTATTTGTTGAATGAAAGAGTGAATAGATATTCTAGAATTTCCAGAATGCTCCAAAATTAAAAAAAAATCATGTTTATTTAAGTTTCAGAGACAGTAAATACTATAAACCCAATTTTGAAGATTTCACCGTACAGATTTGCTTATGCAAGTCTATGCTGTGTCTCTGAGTGAGCAGCCCACATAGTCCAGCATTTCACAGACTGATCACCACTGTACTCCTTTTTGAGTCTCACCTAATAAACATCCTGTAAAATCAGAATTCCATTTGGGAAAGGCTGCTGTTGGCTCTGGAAATCTGTTGAGGATATTTTAGGGGGGAATGACATCTTCTGACTTCTAGGCAATCCCCTGCTCCCTTTCTTTCAACTCCCACCTCAATTTCCTATTTTCTTTCCCAGACCAAGAACAGAGCCCCATTCTCAGCAGTCAGAGCACTGCAATCTGGCACTCAGAGGAGAGAAAAAACAGTCTGCTGGTGAGCTCTCGAGATTCTTTTCCTCAAAGAGCCCCATGGTAACCAGCAATATGACACCCCAATCCATCTCACATAGATCTCCGAGACATCCAGTACAGCACTCTCCAATCTTGCCCCAGTTCCAGCCTCCTTCCAGCACCAAACTGTCCTCCTTATTGTAGGATGTGTGGGTTGGAGGACACTGTTAGGAGTAAGGATGTATCTGCTTGTCACTGTGACTTGTTCTTTCCCCCAGAAGATCACTGTGCTGTTCCAGGGAACACTGCAGCCAAAGGCAGAGCCTGGGGAGCCCTGCTGTAGGAGACGTCTCGATTACATTTCACAGACTCCCAGTTTCCCCTAGACAACGTGAAAGTCTTTGAAGACAGAAATGCAGCCTGGAGAGCTCTCTCCAACTTTCCTCAATCTTGGCGCAGCTACAGTTCTAACTTCTGATGCTTAAGTGGGAGCCCCCAAAAAACCACTCAATCCTGATTGAAGCCTCCCTAACAAATCCTAATTGCTCACTCTGCTTACATCCTCTCTGCTCTGTAATCCTGCAGCCGGATCGTTTTACCTGCCTTGGTGGCAGTTTAAAAGTTGACCTGGAAACGTGAGAAACTGTAGGCATGGACGTAGTCTCCAGATCTTACTGATGCCCTGAGCATGAGCAGGAAATTTTGAGCATGCACATTTCTTCATATCAAGTATTTATATAAATATCAAGTATTTATGCAAATCCTTGATATAAAGTATTTATATGCACCACTATATTAATATATTATATACACTATAAAACACAAAATTAAAAATTTAAAAGGATGAGGTCAACTTGAAATAATCGATATTTTCTAACAGGATTCTTTTGTTTTCAGATTAACTAGGATAGAGCTATTCATCACTTCCTTTTGACGTTTAAGAAATCATGCCCATGTTTTCTTTCCTTTAAATTGATCAAAGATTTTGGGATGCCTGGATGGCTCAGTCAGTTAAACCACTGCCTTGGGCTCAGGTCGTGATCCCAGGGTCCTAGGATTGAGCCCTGCATTGGGCTCCCTGCTCAGTGGGGAGCCTGCTTCTCCCTCCCTCTGCCTGCCTCTCTGCCTGCTTGTACTCCCTCTCTCTCTGTCAAATAAGTAAATAAAATCTTAAAAAAAAATACTACTATTTCAACTTTTCTGAAAAGCTGAAATATTATAGTATTTGAATAGTCACCACCTAAATTCAACATTAATTAACATTTTACCATATTTTCATTAACTGTGTGTGTGTGTATAAACAAAGCCATTAGAAAATAAGCTAAAATTATTATGCTACTGTGGCTATAAATACTTCAGTGTCTGTCTTCTACAACTGAGAACATTCTTCCTCAGAATCAAAATACTGTTATCATAGCTGAGGAAATTAATAATTTCCTGATATTATCTAATACTCAAATTTAGTTCATATTCAAATTTCTCCAATAGTCTTTTTTTTTTTTTTAGATTTTATTTATTTGATAGAGGGAGACACAGCAGAGAGAGAACACAAGCAGGGGGAGGGGGAGAGGGAGAAGCAGGCTTCCCGCTGAGCAGGAAGCCTGATACAAGGCTTCATCCTAGGACCCTGGGATCATGACCTGAGCCAAAGGCAGATGCTTAACCAATTGAGCCACCCAGGCGCCCCTCCAATAGTCTTAAATACATCTTTTATAGTTTTTTTTTTCCAAACAAGGATCAAATCAAGATTCATTCATTGCTCGTGGTAGTTAAGATTATTTATGCTAGGCGTAGAGTGGTCCCAGCTATTTTTTTTAAGATTTTATTTATTTATTTGACAGAGAGAGAGATTGCAAATAGGCAGAGAGGCAGGCAGAGAGAAAGAGAAGGAAGCAGGCTCCCCACTGAGCAGGGAGCCCTATGTGGGCCTCGATCCCAGGACCCTGAGATTGTGACCTGAGCCGAAGGCAGAGGCTTTAACCCACTGAACCACCAAGGCACCCTCCCAGCTATTTTTTAAGAGATAAGGTAGACTCTCCCACATTTTGTATTGATCTCATAATTTTACTGTGGTGTCATTTACCATGTTCCTCTATCCACTGTGTTTCCTGTCTGCTGGGAGTTAGATTCAAAAGCTTGATTAGATTCCATAAAACATTCTTGGCAAAAACATTGTTTCAGGAAGCACATGTTAAGCCATTCCACTATTGATGGGTGACACCTAATCTCTTCATTATAAAGTGATGTTTTCTCACTTGCAAATTATCTGTAGGCTGATGCTTTTCAGGACCTATTGATGATCCTTACCTGAATCAATTATTACACTGGAGGGATTAGAAAATGGCTATTTCCTAAAGCTTTCATTCCTTTCCCATTTTATTGGCTGGTGTTCTACTATAAAGAAGAGATTTTTCTCATCTATTGCAAATGAAATATAGTTCCTCTCCAAAGGTAGAATAAATGTTTCTTTAAATTTCTAGAGGAAGAAGTTAGTGAATATGAGCTTTTTCTTTCTTTTGATTTTTTAAAAAAATATTTATTTAGTAGTAGTAGCAGTAGTATCTCTAGGTACTTAGAGATTTGTATTTAATGTTTTATAATGAATTAAGAGTCCTTTGGGTTTTTTTTTCTCTAAAAAAATCAGAGAAAACAGACAAGCAGAAAGAACAACATAAAAATCACCCATAGGGGCTGCCACCTTCAGACCATCGCTAGTAATCCCCGTTTTTTGAGTGTCCTACTGTTTTGCAATTGATAAATTAAAGATTAGAGAGTTTAAGCAAATTCTCCCAAGTTACAGAGTGAAAATTAGTAGTAGTATGTGGTTCTAAGAGGGGTGCTGGTGACTGAGGCCTTCTCCTCATTCACTCTAGGTGGATAGTTCAAGAACTCCCTTCCAACCTACTAAGTCCCTTCTACCTTTTGAAGCTGCCCCTAGTTAATAGTGGTGGGTTAAGGACAGAACCGGTTCACCTGATGCCTTGACCAACTCTCTCACACTTAAACTTATAAACAAAACAAAGTGCCCAGAGGTCTGATTTTTATCTTGTGCTTCAATCTTGCTTCAGAGTGCTAATTTAGAATGGACAATCAATGACAGATTAGTAAGTGACCAGCCCTATGAACTCCTCCTTTCAGTGAACTGAATTCTCCTTTGCTAGATTTGCTATTTAAAAGGATAAGAACTCAGGAAATAAAACATATGCCAACTTGCTGTCACTCTTTCAGTGACAAATCAAGTATTTCTGAACACAGGAGTTCGTGATTAAAGATGCAAGGACCTTGTCATGTTAATGTTAGCTCATTTCCTGCCTCAAAATGTCTTCCTGTCTCTGTCACTGCCAGTGACTGACAGCTGGCTTGCTAATTAAATTCAAGCAGAGTTTGCTTTTCTTGACCTTTACTGAGAAAACGCATTTTCAGGCTCTGGACACGAATAAAGTGCTTTAATTTGGAGAGGATAATGTGTTTGCATCATCCTAGCAATCTGTGGATCTGATTACCCGTGTTATTTCTACATTCCACTTCACAGCGGACTTCCGGAGGATGGCTGGTAGTTGCAGGTAATTAGCGTCGAGCTTTGTCTCTCCGCGCCGGTCACCCCGAAGAGGGCATGTTTCTTTCCGAGGGAATGAATGAAGGCTCTAGCAGACCACTGCTCTCAAGAGCCTCCGAAACCTATTTCTTTTTAACCGCCTAGATTTTTCATATCCTGTTAAGGTTGATCAAATAGTTTTCTCAAGTTGTAGACATGATTTTCTTGCCTTCACCTGCTCTTTCCTGGTTTCCTCGTTGCTCTCCATCCCCCTCTACTGGGGAAGACTGGGTGGTGCAGCAACTTTGTGCCACGCAGGGAGCTGCTGGAGAGGAGCGCCAAGGGACGGGGTTCAACCAGGCAGGTGGGGAGCGGCCCAGGAAACAAAAATAAAAAATGGATAAATGGGCTACTTAAAAATGTAAAGCAAAATAAAAATGTAAAGTTTCTGTGCATCAAAGGACATAGCCAACAGAGTGAAAAGGCACCCTGTAAAATGGAAATATCTGTTAATCATGTATCTAATAAGAAGTGAATACCCAGAATATATAAAGAGCCTCTACAATTCTACAACAACAAAAAACAAATAGCCTGATTAGAATATATGCAAAGGACTTGAATAGACATTTCTCCAAAGATTTACAAATGACCAACAAGCGTATGAAAAGATGCTCAGCATCAGTGGTCATTAGCAAAATGCAGATGGAAACCCCAGGAAAATAGCACCTTTCACCCATTAGGATGGATACTTTCAAAAAACAAACAAAAACAAATCGCAGAAAGTAAGTGTTGGTGAGGACGTGGAGAAGTTGGAACCCTTGTGCACTGTTTGGTGGGAATATAAAATAGTACAGCTGCTGTTGAAAACATTATGGCAGTTCCTCAAAAAATGTAAAATACAATTACCATATGATCCATCAATTTCACTTCTGGGGATTTACCCGAAGGATTGAAAGCAGGGTCTCAAAGACATTTCCATGCCAGCGTTATGCACAATAGCCAAAAGTTGGAAGCAACCCAAATGTCTATTGACAGATGAATGGATAAACAAGACGTTGTATATACATATAAAGGAAATTACTCAACTTTAAAACAGTAGGAAACTCTGACACCTGCTACAACATGGATGAAACTTGAAGACATTATGCTGAATGAAATAAGGCAGTTACGAAAAGACAAATACACTATGATTCTACTTAGGTGAGGTAGTAGAGTAAGTCAAACTCAGAGAGACAGCAGAGTGGTGGTTGCCAGGAGCTGGGAAGAGGTGGAAAGTGGGTAGTTGTTGTTTTATGGGGATAGAGTTTCAGTTTTGCAAGATGAAAGAGTTCTAAAGATGGTTTGCAAAACAAAGTGAATGCATTTAACATTACTGAAATGTACACTGGAAAGTGGTTGAGATGGTAAATATTTTATGTATTTTATCACAATTAAAAAAAAAGAAATTCTTCTTACAAGTAGGGACATTCCAAAGCACAATCAGAGAATATCAGTTAAAACTCTTATTCAAATTTTTTAGATCCTCTCGCTTTCAAATTTCAACATTTCTGCTTATAAACTTTGTTTTCAATTATTGTAATTTTCTAAAAGCTTTAAAATTTAAGCTGTTTTGGTGTTGCAGTCACTGAATACTTTAACTGAAGATCTGAAATTATTTATGCTATAAATGCAAGTTTAGAGGTCCTATTTAAAAGGTTTTAAACAATTTTATACAACTTTAATTGACAAAGTTGTTCATCAAAGGTGCAAACATTTCTAAAATCTGATTGATAACACAAAGTAGAGAACATTCTGCAAAGCTAAAGGCATTTTTTTTGTATTTAGCAGTAACTTAATTTTAAAAATTCTGTTATTCTATGTATATTTATAATATTTATAAATGTTGACAACTGTAGCTTTATGTGGTTTTGTAAAATATTGAAGTTTGAGTATAATATTGAATTACGTGTGCAACAAAACCAATTCTGGAGATAGAATTCTACTCCATCAGTTTATTTAATAAGAACATATTTTTTACCACGATACTGTGCTGCATGGAAATTCTGATTATGAATACACACACACACATGCACATACACACACACATCACATAATTTTGTCATCAATGTTGAACTTGTTACTTGAATTTATAATAACAACTACTATAATGTGAAATGTTTGCTTTTGTCAGAATGAACTTCCTAAAGCTTTATTATGAGTCTGTACATATTGAAAAAAGCTGATTAAACCATTATTGGAATCAGCTCAACTGACTTTCGATTAGAATCATTTGAAGACACCAATATAAAATGTTTATGTAAAATTCTCCTTTTATAAACGGAGTCAAAATACGAATAGCTATTGCTTCATTTGTTTGCCCAAACCAAAAAAACTGAATTAAAGCAGAGTTAACTTAGAAGATTGGTCATTTGATCTAAACGTAAAGCCCTACCTCACAGAATGTAAGTAAACGCACCTTCTGCATTCGGACGTAGCAAATTCCCCATTTTCTTAAAATAAATTCTAATTCTCATGCTGATGCTTTCTGGCCGGTATGTATCTTGTTTTCATGTGGTCAGTGATAGCGCCATGATTCCCATAGTGGACATTTAGCATCAAGGTCCCTAAAAAAATGAGAGTGAGTCTTTTCCTTTCGGTAAGTCCATTGCTACCAAGGAGATTATTACAAAATAAATTTTAAATCCATATTGTAAATTTCTAAAACTTCGTATTTTTCTGATGTCTTCCACAAACAGGCTGTGAGCAGCCTGCCCAGGTGACCAGGTGGACCACCGTGAGGAGGCTGCTTCCTGCCACAGATTTCCCTTTACTTATTTATTTTTGAAAGATTTTATTTATTCACTTGAGAGAGAGAGAGAGGGAGAGACAGCAAACGAGCAGGAGCAGGGGGGAGAGGTAGAGGCAGAGGGAGAAGCAGACTCCCCACTAAGCAGGGAGACCAACTCGGGGCTCAATTCCAGGACCCGGAGATCATGACCTGAGCTGAAGGCAGACGCTTAACCATTTGAGCCACCCAGGCGCCCACGGGTTCCCCTTCTTCGCTTCCTGTGACCTAGTGGCATTCAGTTGCGTTGATGAAATGCCTTCATGCCTTTTGCTGTGTAATTCACCTTAACCCCACCTGTCCTCACGTCCTGCCTCTCCCTTGGCTCCGCACTTGCTTGGTTGAGCTCGCTCCCTTGACACTCCTGCCCGTGGTCCCCTGGGTGACACACTGTGCCTTCTTCTTTCCGGACCTATGAATTTAATAAATTTCTGACTTTCACACACCCCTCCGTCATGTGATTCCATGTCCATAACAGACTGATGGTCCAAAAGCCCTATTTTAAGTAACATAATTATTCCGTACGATGCGCAAACATTAAAATAAACACATGGATCTAGATTTATACCCTAAATGGTTGAAGCACCGCAGCACAAGCATTCTGACTCCTCTCTAACTCTGTGACAGGGCAGCCCAGCCTCTGCTCCCGACACTCTTATCCTATCATTTCCCCGGCTTCCCAGGGACCCTGGCTGCTGGTGGCCGGGAAAGCTTGGCGCACCACGCAGGCCACAGCAGACGGGCCGTGGTACCCCCGGCTGGCTGGTTCACCAAGTAGCCAGCATGAACGGCAGCACTGAAGTCTTCCGCTCCCTCAGAAACGCTGAAGAAGTTAAATGACCCTCAAATCTGGTTTTGTCTGCCCTTTTGAGGATTCATCTACTTACACTGCCTTCTAGGCAGACATTTGTGTTTGCAACCCCCGGTGCTAAAATGCCTCCAGCCTTGTTAAGGCGTATAACCCTTGGATTTCTCTAGGATTTAATTAGATATGTCCAGTTTTAATTCTTATTCCTTTATTCCTTTTATTTATTTTAATTTTTATTTATTTATTTTTTTTTATTTGACATGTATTTAAAATGTACTTGACATATAACCTTGTGTAAATTCAAAGCGTACCACAGGTTAATTTGATTTACTTATATATTGTAATATGATGGTCACTGTAGCCATAATGAGCGCCTCAATCATGTTGCTTAATTACCCTTTCTTTTCAGCAGTTGGAATCATTAAGTTCTAGTCTTTGAGCAAGTGTGATGATTATAAGACGGTATTGTTGCCTATATTTACTGGATTGTGTATTATATTGCTAGGACTTATTTACTACTCATGGCATGTAGCTGCTTTCAAATACCTCTATTCTGCATCCACTCACTTTCTCAAATACCTCTGACAGAAGCAAAGTGCTGCTTCCCGGCCCACAGCGGACGCTGAGAGCACGGATAATAAATGGCAGCCCAGGGTATCTGATCCCACGGCTCGCACTCCATCCAAGGCTCCCCGCCACCCGTCGTACACTGGAGCACTGGCGGGAACGCGGATGATGGATGACTATCACCGTCACCGTTTGCTGAGAGCTGCCCGGTCCTGTGGTAAGCATTTTCGGTTCTGAAGCACTTCAGAGGCTCAATGTTGTTGTTTTAAGCTGCTCAATTTGGGTAATTTTTATGTAGCAATCGATAATGAATGTAATTAATGTTTACTTTGATTGCTTTAACCAACCAACCAAACTTACTCAGCTTCCATGGCTGTCCAAGATGTTTACCCAGAGAGGGCAGCTGATTCCTGGGGACCTGCCTGTTCCAGATCCCATAGGAATTAGAGTTCTTCTTTTAAGTTTGTCAACGGAGATATTGATTTTTATTCTTCCGTCTCACATGCTTGAATGATAGGAGTCTGCTGTTAAGAAGTGGACTGGCCTTCTTTGGCTGCAAAACAAGGTTGTTGAGCCCATGAGGCCGCAAGGCACTGCGAGTGCTTGTGAACGCAGGGAGTTAATGATTGTCCTGTGAGGGAATGAATGGCAGCCTTCAGGCCATTCCTTCAGTGAACGTACCTGCTTTTCTACATAAAACTCCTCAATTTGGCTACCTGGGATTAAGTAGGAGTCCTGAGGAGCCTAATTCTCACGCGACCTTGAATCCACAGATCCCATGACTCCTCTGTTCTGTTTTGAGTTTCAGTAGAAGCTGAATGAGATTGAGGTTGTGGTGGTTAAATAAAGGAATCAAATATTTGTGGAAATGTTATTATTGATTACTGCCTACATGTTACCCCAAACAACAAACACTAATTTCTCTAAATTTCTGTGGGTTTGGAAATCTCGGCATGGCTTAGCGGGGAGCCTCTGGCTTAGGATCTCTCACAAGAATCCAGTCCAGGTGTCATATGGGGCCTGGGTTGTCTCAAGGCTCACTTCTAAGCTCATTCATGTGGGTGGTGCAGGGCTTAGGTCCCCAGTGGTTACTGGCCAGACATCAGTTCCTTGTCACAATATGGGAGCTTGGTGACTCTAGACTAAAGGAGACACCAAGAAATCATGCCCAATATGGAGCCATTGTCTTTTTAACCTAATCTCAGATGTGACACATATGATACTTTTGTCATATTTTATTTATTACACGTGAGGCAGCAGAACAGCCCCATGCTCGAGGGGAGGGGATTGCACAGGGCACGAATCCTGAAAGGTGTTCTTGGGCCTCATCTTAGAGGCTGCCTACCACAACCCTCCTTGTTCTTTTTCAAAATTGTCATGGCTATTCTTGGAGATAGACTTTAGAATCAGATTTCCAAATTCAATAAGGAATTCTTTTCAGATTTGTAATTGTAGTACACCAAATTTATAATTTAATTTGGGGACTGCTGACATACTTACAAAATTCAGTCTCATCCAGAAACATACCAGCCCCTTGATCTATTTTGTTCTTCTTTTATGTCCCTTAATATTATAGTTTTCTTAATAGGCCTTGAATATTTCCTGTCACTTTTATTTCTAAGTACTTCATAATTATTGTTGCCTCTGCGGATGGAATATTTTCTTCTTTGCGTTTTCTAATTGGTTATTGCTGTTGCTGTAAATATGAAAACAACTCCATTTTCCTGTGCTTATCTTTTATCGGCCCAACTTAATGGACCGTCTTATTAGTTTTAATATTTCTTTCACATATTCTAGAGATTTTCTAGTCAAACAATAATGTCATTTGCAAACTGTGGTATCTTTGCTTATTCTTTTTTAAATTTTTAGAAAAGATTTTATTTTATAATTTATTTGAGAGAGAGAGAGAGAGAGAGCGTACTTGTGAGGTGAGGGGCAGAGGGAGAAGAAGACAACCCACTGAGCAGGGAGCCTGATTCGGGGCTCAATCCCAGGACCCTGGGATCATGACCTGAACCAAAGGCTGATGTTTAACTGACTGAGGCACCCAGGACCCTCCATCCTTTTCCAATATTTGTACTTCATTAATTTTTCTTGTTGCATTAAATTAGCTAGAACTTCCAGGACAATGTTGGTAGCAGAAGTTGCAACCAGAATCCTTATCTTGTTCCTGATTTTAATAGGAGTGCTTCTCATGTTTCACCATGAGGTATGGGACCTGCTGCCATTATAGAAAGGAAAATCATGGCATTAGAATTTTATAAACAAGGGGTGCCTGGGTGGCTCAGTCCGTTAAGAGTCCGACTCTTGATTTCAGCTCAGGTCATGATCTCAGGGTCGTGAGATTGAGCCCTGTCTCCCTTGGCTCTGCACTGAGCTTGGAGCTTGCTTGAGATTCTTTCTCTCTCTCAAAAAGAATTTTACAAATGAAACTTCTATTATCTGAAGAATTGTATAGAGGAAGAAATGAAGGAAACAAAAATAAGGTCCTTTATGCATTAAAATAACAAGATCTTTATATATGTGTGTATATTATTATATATGTATATTATATTTATATATACATACATGTATATTATTATATGTATTATACACACACACACACATGATGTAAGCATAATCTAGGGGTTCTTCAAGAATTGCCTTAGGGTAAGCAAGGAGAAGAAGTGTCTCATGACATTAAGCAGGAAAAGTAAGACCCATGATGCTCAAAAAGGAAGATGAGAGGCCACTTGAGTCATAATTTAGAAAGGTCATTGATAACACACAGGATATTTATCCAGGAAAGCATTTGAGAAGGACCTATAACATCTTTTCCAAGGGAGCCAAACACTGAGTGCCTATAAAGAGATCCCAGAGTTGGTCCAGAGGAGTAAAATATTAAGTAATTATTTGAGATGTTACCATTTAGAATATGTGACATGATATTTTAAGGATCACTGGGTCTGCTTTCTTCTGTAAATGAGTTTCTAATTAAATAAGTTTACTTTTATTCATAGCTTATAAAGAATTTTATAAAGGAAGAATAGTTTTGAATTTATCATAATTTTTAGCATCTACTAAGTGTATTTCTTTACCATTCACCTATTAGTGTAATGAATTACGAAGTACATTTCTCACATTGAACTATGCTTGTATTCCTGGAATAAGTCCTGCCCGTGATTCTCCTGCTGTATCCAATTTTGCTAATATTTATTAAAGGTTTTTGATATTTGTTCATAAGGGTGATGGGCAAATACTTGGGGAGATTTCCATTATCTGTTCCTCAACAATTCAATAGACTTTTTGCATAAATCTGGGTTTGGTAACTTTAAAGAAGGAGATCTTTGCCTGCTTTCTCATTTATCTATAATTACTGTGATTTATATCTCTTCTTGGGTCAGTTTTTCTAAATTCCATAAAATGAGACGTTTCAAACATATAAAAATTTACTTTCACATTATAAAAATCTCCTGTAGAACCATACTGCTAAAGCTATCCTCTACCACTGATCTGTCCATTTCCTTCAGAGGTTTCATGCCTTGGAAACTTTGCCTTAGTACTAGTGGATGAAGTTTATGGTGATTTGAATGTGTACGGTTGTTTTCTTTTCCTACCACTACCTGGTAATTTCCTTTATTCCATTTGCTTTGGTTACCTCCCTGAATCACTGACCTCTAACGGGGCAGCATGGAATAGGGGGAATGTCCTAATATCAAGATACCAAGATTCTCATCCTGGTTCCAGAATTTATAAGCCTCAAACACACACCATGCCATGAACAACTCATTCCTCTCAAAATGAGAATCATTACAACAGCGGTCAGAGGCACAAGGTGGAGAAGATAAACCATAATGATGTTTGGTCTCTTTTCTTTCTCTGATTCAAGGAACAAAGTATAGAAAACACTGCTAAGGATTGAACTCTGCCCCTCCCAAATTCATATGTTGAAATCCTAATTCCTAGTCACTCAGAATGTGCCCTTATTTGGAAATAGGACCATTGCAAATATAATTAGTTAAGGTGAAGTAATATTGGAGAAGAGTGGGCCCCTATCCAATAAGACTGGTATCCTTATTAAAAGATTTCATGCTTATTGAAACACTGGGGCACAGACATGCATACAAGGAGACCACCACCTGAAGATGAAGACAGAGTTTGGGGTGATGCTTCTACAAGCCAAAGAATGTCAAAGGCTTCCAGCAAACCACCAGAAGTGGGGAGAGACATGGAACCGTTCTTCCTCATGGCTCTCAGCAGGAACCAACTGTAACTACAACCTGACCTTGGATTTCCAGCCTCCAAGACTACAAGACAATACATTTCTGTTTTTTTTTT
>LNAC01000491.1:0-86226 GCA_002007465.1 Ailurus styani
GAATTCCTGGGACCTGATGATAATCGGTCTCCTACTCCTCCGCCATCTTGCCGCTCCCCAGTAGAATTACTCTTAAATTTTATTTTCTTGTGTGTTTTTTCTCCAAATTTTCTTCAATAAACACAACATACAACTTTTTTTTTTTAATTCTAAAATGTTAAAAAAAAGAAAAAAATCACCCGTGGAGTGGTGGCTGAACACAGATTTTTAAAATTGTGGTAGGAGAAAAAAAATTGTGGTACGAGATAAGTTAAGGAAAAACTTATCAAAATGACATAGTCAATTTGTGGGGAATATCTAATTAAATTAAAACCTAATTTAAAAATTCTTGATCAAGGAGTGCCTGGGTAGCTCAGTTGGTTAAGCATCTGACTTTAGCTCAGGTCATGATCCAAGAGTCCTGGGATCAAGTCCCACATCAGGATCCACACTCAGCAGGGAGTTTCTCCTTCTGTTTCTCCTTCTCTCTCTACCCTTCCCCCTACTTATGCTCTTTCTCAAATAAAATTCTTTAAAAATATAAATAAATAAATAATCTTGGTCAAAACCTCTTAAATATGTTGTTTTAAAAAACCTGCATAATGCTCATCTTTGTGTAAAAACAGAGAAATGTAACAACATACATTCATTTTTGCTTGAAATGTTTGTGGAGAGGTGTGGTGAGGGATGTGAGATGTAGGAACCCAGGTATAAGGCTAAGAAGCAAAACTTTGTGTACTTTTTGTTATATTGTTTGAATTTTTAAAATGCCATATGCAAGTAGTAACTATTCTAAAATACAAGTATCATGAGAGCTCCTGACCCTTATTCTGAGGAGTCCATCCTCACAGTGGGTTTGTGTGAGAGGCCACCACTGCCAGCGGAGAGATAAATGTGCAGGCCTGTGGGGCCAAGGAAGTGCCAGGCTGATCCTGAGCTCATTTTCTCAGCCTGCTGAGTAGTCGTGTTTGGATTTCTCTGCTTCCGGTGGGAGCACAAGGCTCTGGCTCCACATTGCCTGCGTGTTGTCTGTTCCAACCCAGCATGGCTCTTGGTTGCCTGTTGGCTACATTGAACCTGGCTGGTTACATTTCAGGGACTTGCCCTGTCCAATAAACTTTCTAAGCCAGGCTCAGCCCAAGCTGAAAGGAACTAGGCTTGTGTTCAACTGAGTGTGAAGTACAGTTGGGCTAGAAAAGCCTGGGAGGTGCCCCAGTGAAGCCTGCATTCTCCAGGCTCCAACTAGGATGGATCTGCAGCAAATACACTCTCATACCTCCTTTCTTGAGTCCATCCATCTAGTCTAAAAGGAAACACTGAGTTTGGTTTTTGATAAGCCAGCTGCAAGCCACTTCTCTGCATATGCCCTGTCTGGGGGACTTGGGTTGCAGAAGTTTGTCAAGTACAGGTCATCTGGTCATACAACTTAGCTCATGATTGGTGGATCTTGTCTTTTTTTTCTTTCCATCTTTCTTTTTCAAGGTGGAAAACTTGTCTTATCAATGATGTTCCATGCAGCTCAAAGAAACACTGCAACTTTGTGAGAACTACATTAAAATTAGAAACTTCTGTCCATGAAAAAAAACCATCCATTGAAAAATGGCAAGATGGGACAAAGAATGGGAAAAGATATTTGGCACACACATAACCAACAAAGAATTAGCATGTCAACATAAGCAACTCCTATAAATCAATGAGATCCTAACAATCTAAAAATAGGTAAAAAAAAAAAAAAAAACAATCCACCAAAAGGAAAATCTCAATGATCTATATAGAAAGACCCTAAGTCTCAAGAAAAGGAAACTAAATTTCAGGGAAATATTATTTCAAACCAATTAGATTAGCAAAATCTAAAAAGCTTGATAAGACTTACTGTTGGTTAAGATTATAACAATGGGAACACATATGCTGTTGCTAGTAGAAACTAGCAACACTTTTGAGACCAATGTGAAGATAAGATATATACAACCTACATATTAGGATGTAGTAGGAAAACAAAAACCCTTCCAAATACTGAAACGGAAGGATTAAATCTAAGGAATTGGATGTCTGGGGATTGAAAGCCCTGAGAAGTCAAAAAGCAGTGAGGCAGCTAGGGACAGGCCACTTGTGGAACCCGCTACCTCCCCAGGCAACAGAGGCGAACAACAGGGACTACCGAAGACCAGGAGTTAGCGAGGCTCTGGGCAGAAGTGAGAACCTGGGCAACATGGCCGATGGGAGTTGGAGGAGCAGAAGGGACCCAGTCTGAGCAAGAGGGCGATGATCATTTTCACTTCTCTCTTCCACCCTTCCCACTCTCTCACCAGTGCCTCCCACTGGCTACACCCAGTGGGTGTTCCAGGCAGGTGACCCAGGAGGCTGAGCCACACAACCTACGTGGGTCAGGTCCCTGAGATAATAGAGCGGAGCAGGGAAAGGACAAGGAACGGATCTGTCAAAAACAAAACAAAAACCAAAAAACCCCAAACCAAAAACCCTTACACATGAGCAAATGGAGATACATCCATATAGCAAAACTTACAGCGACATTGTTCATAAAAGCAAAACATGAAAAATAATTGTCTATTAAGAGAAGAAAGGAAAAAATTGTAATAGAATCATGCAGTGGAATACTCCACAGAAGTGAAAGCGAAGTTAAATTTATCAACATGGATGAATCTCATGAAACCAAACAAAATAAATTTCAGAAGCTTTAATATTTATATAAAGCATAAAAGCATGCAGCATGATGATGAAGATATGTTGTACGGGTATAAAGAAAAGTTGAAAGGTGTAAAGAAATAAATCTTTTGTGGGGAGAAATGAAGATGTGAATAGGAAGAGATACTCTGACAGTATCAAATGTAATAATAAAGACACTGGGTGATGGATACATGGAACAATGAATATTGCTGTTTACATAAAAAATATTTCATAATACATTAAATTTTAGTCTTACAAAAGAGCTTGGAGGAGTATGAGCAATATGGAGCTGGCTATTCTAAAGAGCAGGAAAACACTTCATTATGTGTTGGCAGGCCAGGCTGGCTGCCATTGGCAAGATCGGCCCAAGATACCCCCTTCCAGCTGTCTCTCCCACTTGAACCCACTCCAGGTAAGCAAACAATCAACCCTTGCGCCTGTAACCTCTAGACATGAGGTGGGAACCAGAAGTGGTGTTCTCCTGACTATCCTGTAGCCATTCCGGGTGGAAGTTGAGCTCCCAGTTGGCTTCAGTTTTCTCAGACCTCACCCAGGCACTGATTCTGTCTCACGATGGCAAGAAACACATTTCAGAGCTCTTCAAAGGGCCCTTTTGCGTCTGTCCTCCATCAGGCCTGGGTGAGATGGTAGCATTGGCAAAGCATGATGGCACAGCTCTCTAAAATCACCATCCCCAAGTCTCTCATCTCCACTCTAAGCCTTGTTCTTTTTTCCTTTGGCTAGATCTAAGCAGGGCCAGATTCACCTGTGTGTGACCTCGTATAGTCACGCTGGACCCTGCACTTCAAAGGGCCCTGTGCTTGGTTTGATGCTCTGCTATTGTTGTGTGGAATTTCTTAAAAATTTTTGAGCAGGAGACCCCACATTTTCAATTTGCACTGGGCCCCAGAAATTGTATAGCTTATCCTGGGCCTGGGAGCCATGGGACATGTTCTGAGAGCCATTTCCTTATAAATCTGCATATAAGCTATGGAGTTCTGATGACTACCCCAATAGCTGATAGTTATCTTACAGACCTAAATCAAACCAGGCAGGAGGAATCCCATTCTCATGTCTCATTCCATTACTTATTTGCTTATAATCGGCCTTCTCAACAAGGAAATGTAAAGTCCATGAAGTTGAATACTGTGTTCTCATGTCCTAGCTCAGTATCTGGCTCATAATTAAATGTTTAATAAGTACTTGTTGGATGAACATTTACAAAACATTATACCTAATAACTTTATGTGAAAATCATATGCCAGATTTTATACAGAGGATACAGTCTTGAAGAACTTGCATAATACTGATTTTTCCACAGATAAGTGTAAAGTAGGGAGATGCTTCCTCAAAAGCTACAACTAATATATATTTTTGCTTTAACTATTCGTATTTTTTCAAGAGTACCACTAACAATTACGTAATACTTGCACGAAAATGTACCATGTGAGTTGTTTGGCCTTCTTGGTGACATTAAAGCATATCTCAAGTTCATTCCAAAATGCCTAATTTTTAGGCCTATTTTTCAGCACCAGCCATGTACCCCCATTTAATGAGTACACAGATGAGATTGCTGCAGGATGTAAAAATATTTCAAATTATAAACAGTAATGTTAAAATAAGTACAGCATCATAACCACCACCCCCCTACCTGCAGGAGTTCTAGTTCAGGGGGACCCCAGTCTGGCTCATGCGACACTGACAAAGGGCTGCATATATTTCTGTGCTCCCAGCCAGAGTGCAGTGCAGCAAACAGCATAAACCAGGCTTACCTTTTACTCGGCTTGCCAACCTTAAGATACATTTTCAAAAATTGGGGGTATTTGCATTATTTCAAATTCCACACGGGTTTACACATAACTTTATAGTATACTTGTGACATTTGCATAATTAAATTCACACAAATGCAACCACAGTGTATGTCACTTAGGTTATCTGGGTTTTAATGTGTCCATAAACACTGCTTTAAACCAAACACCATCAACAGTGGATGGTGAATAAACAAAGAAGCAATAGCTTTGTACAGCACCAGATGACTTAAAGTGGTTTTGGCAGCAAAATCAAACACAGGAATACTTCTTTAAATTCATTTGCTCCACATGGCAAAAGGCGGAAATAAAAGATTTGGCTCATACCTAATATTTAAATCCTAGACAAAACATTTCAGTGCAAACAGGGAAGTGCTTTATTTACTCTGATCCAAGTCAAAGGTAGTTGGATAATTAGTTTTCTTTAAACAACATTCAGCTTTGCTGACATCTCATTTTCCAAAAGCAGCTGTTAGCCAAATATAGTATTGTTTATTCACTCCCCGGAAGGCTGTTTTTAAAAAGTGCTTCTTCTGGTAAATATGTTGCATCACATAATTGGAGATAACAGGAAAAGTAGGAGTTGCTGTTTGGATTTAAATAAACATCTGCTCAAAAGTCCACTTTTCTGTTTGCGAATAATTCTTTTATTTTTCGCCATTAGGCACATTGAATTGTTTGTTCCTCACTTATGGGCCATGTTAGGAAATATTCCAAACATGGTAACACATGAGCTATTTCTCTTAAAAAATGGTAAAAGAGACGAAGTTAAGCTCTTTGCCTTTTTCTTTTATTATACATGTCAGCTAATATATGTTAGCTATTCCAGGGCCAGAGACCTTTATGAATATGTAATATTAACTAGCACAATGTTTATTATCTAATATATACTTAAATTCCAGCAGGATCAAGTTTTTTGTTTTTAGAAAATAATCTATTTAAAAATACTCCTAGCATCTGAGTTAAGTCCCGGATTATCCTCTGAAGGGAAGTCGAGAATGATATTACTTTTGCAAACAACACTCAATTCCTATTATGTACCATGGTCTTGGCTTGCATTGTTGGCTATTTCCTTTTTAATTTCTAGGACCTGAAAATGTAACTTTCTCTGATCCAACTACTATTTTCTCCTGAATACTTGGGCTTTCTCCTGCCTGAATATTTCATCCTTAAAATACATTTCTTTTCTGACTCCATTATTGACCCAAATTCACTGACAGAGCCAATCTAAAACAGTAGAAATCTCTTTAAAATGGAAATCAGAAAGCCTAGGTCCTAATTCTCACTCTACTGCTAAAATCCACAGGTTCCTCCTGGGGAAAATAAGGATTAAATTGATGTCTGAGAGATCCCATTCAATTCTACAAGTTTATTTCACTAACTAATTAATATAATTTATTGCTAAGAGTGGGTGGGTCACACAGTGAATGCCAAAATTTGGGGCAAGGAAATTTGTTTGTTCTTTAGTTATCCGACCTGCTATGACCTTCTAGTTAGCATGGATAATTATAAGCTCCCAACATATAATTCACATTGCATTTGTCATACAGTGCACAGGGCTTCAAATTGATGTTGATGGGTCAAAAAAAAAACATTCACCTGGGAATTTGCAATCTTTTTATGTTCTGAGCTGTTTTCCATTAGTGCTTGTGCATGAGAAGTATTTCAAATAAGAAGCCAAAAAGCACTTCTAAAACTGTGTTCAAATTCTAGCAAGATTTAAGATGGAGCAAATGCTCTGCTTTCCATTTGGATCCTTGAAGCAGTGAACACACTTCATGAAGAACACATTTATATTTTCTTGCACATAAATATGTTTGTCATAATACCAGAACCATTGAGACAAATGGCTATGTTCAGCTGGGAAATGTATCTTTTCTCTCTGTATTATAAAGAATGTGTTATGGTATAATTAATTATTCTTGTGGTTTTATAGTTCAGGGCACTTTTATAGTATAGGAAGCTTCTGTCTAGTGAAATAGCATATGCTACTTAATTACTATAAAGCTCTTTGCAAATATAAAGAACTACTAATACTCATTAGCAAATAAATTTTCCAAATACATTCTACTCTTGTTACAGCATTATATCTTTAACAGAGAAGTACAGCACAGTTGTGAAATCCTATCTCAAGGAAAAGAATGATTGCCTGTAGAAAAGTGGATTTTACAGATTTCTACTCCTGATAGAGTAGGTATCATAATATAAATATTTATAGGTTCTTTGAAAGGTCAGTAGGCATACATTTATATCAGTACCATCCAGACAACCAGTACTAGAAGCTCCAGTGAAAACTATGATTATGAGCAATAAAGACCTTTCAAAGAAGGAAGATATTTAATTATGCAGGAATTTATAACAAGGATGCTTAAATTGAGGATTCCTTCAAAATTATCATCCAACTGTCTTGATATTGACAGCTGAATTAGGACTCTGAGGTTTAAACAACAGTTGCCCAACTCAACCTAGATTAGGCAAGAACAAAACAAAGCCCACAATCCCTACACCTACAAGGAATACTGAGTAGCTCATACAATTTTAAAGCAGCCCAGCAAAAACCAGGGCTTTAGGACCAGAACCAGGGACATCATGGTCCCAGGAATCTACTTATCACTTTGTTAGCTCAGGTAGCTCCAGAGTTGGGGTGAAGATGGCTCAGGCTTCCAGTCATGTTCTCCCAGTTTAACAATACCAGCAAAAAGAGGACTTCATTCTCTCAGTTTCTATAGCAAAAGGGACCCTGATGGGTCTCGTTTAGGTCACTTGTCCACTCCTTAACCATTACTGCAGCTGGGTGGTGGTATACTGTAGCTGATCCAATCTGGGTCATCCTTATGAACAAGGAGTGGAGAGCCAGAATAAAGAACCCCAACAGGGCCACATGCTACTAGTAGTGGAGTATCCCCAACAGAAGGATATTGCTACCCAAAATGGAATAGGAAAATGGACTGGACTGAAAGCTGTTATCTTACTCTGGTGACCTTGGTCCTTTCAACCTCGAGATGAAGTTTCAGATAAATGTCAGGAGCTTTAGTGCTGATGAAGAGATCTGCAGGCCCGTCCGTGTTGGTTTTGACCACCCTGACCTTGGTGCTTCTTGGCATCTGGGCTGCCTTGGCTTTAGTTATTTTTATTTGTCTGCCTTCTTCAGTGATTTCTTCTTCAACTTCTGAAACTAGATACCTGTTTTCTTTATGGATTTATCTTGGTAATTAACATGGTGCCATGGAAAGAGAGCAGTTGGGAGTCAAAAGCCCAGATCCTTCCTTGCTCTGGCATTTACTAGCCTTGTAGTCTTTTTGGGAGGTTACTTCAGCAAGTTCCACAAATCTTAAAGGACTTTAAGGCAAACTTAAAGGACCAGAATCATGTATGATGCTTGAGGTACTAGACCAAAGGCTGAGAGGATGAAAGAACAAGACATGGGTCTTGTCTTACTGGATTTATACTTCAGTGAAGGAGAAAGTTAAAGAAGTGCTTTAAGAGGGAACAAGAGGGGCGCCTGGGTGGCTCAGTGGGTTAAAGCCGCTGTCTTCGGCTCAGGTCATGATCCCAGGGTCCTGGGATTGAGGCCCACATCGGGCTCTCTGCTCAGCAGGGAGCCTGCTTCCTCCTCTCTCCTCTCTCTCTGCCTGCCTCTCTGCCTACTTGTAATCTCTCTCTCTGTGTCAAATGAATAAATAAAATCTTTAAAAAAAAAAAAAGAGGGAACAAGAAAAACTGCTAAGCATGCAAAGAAATTACCACGTGCTAGAACCTCACCTATATCCTCCCCCTCACCTAGTGTTGCTATTTACTGGATTTAAGCACCAATTACTGTAGCAGAGAAATACCTCTAACTGCCCAATTTTTTGTAATATATTAAAAAAAATGATATTTAGGGCATCCTGGCAAAAATGGACATGTCCTATATATGCAGGATGCCTGGCAAGCCTATCTCTATCCCTGACAATGCTACAATCCTATTTCTATATTTATATAAATATATTACATATATTTACATAAATAAGTTCTATGATGTCCACTATACAAGTGAGGAAACCAACACAGACACTGAGTAACTTCTGCAAGGTCACAGAAAGAAATGGTGGAACTGGGAGCCGAACCCTAATCTCTCCAGTTCTAAAACCTGGAATCTTTACATCATACCATTCACTTTCCTCAACAATGACAATGGAAGTTTAGGTTCAAATTCCAGTTTGACCTTTAAATGTATGCCTGACTTTAGATCCATTTCTCCCTCTGCACCTCATGTATTTCCCTCTACAAACCCAACATGTTGGCCAAATAGCTGAGCTTCTCTTCAGTTCTCTGGAATTCTGAGAACTACTCATTAGTGATTCTCAAACTGTGGTCCCTGGACCATCAGGATCATCACCTGGGAACTTGTTAAGAAAGCATATTCATTGCCACATAAAACCTACTGAAAGTTGGGCATAGACCAGAAATCGGTTTTAACAAGCTCTCCAGGAGATCCTAATGCAAATTGCTAAAGCAGACCTTCAGAATTCTGAAGAAATGCTACTATCGTGATACCTTTTCTCCTCTTCAATCAGGAGTATGACTCACAATACATTTCTTCTGAACTTCTGTGGGGTTTTTAAAAAAAATATGTTTTATTTGTTTGTCAGAGAGGGATCATGACCTGAGCTGAAGGCAGAAGCTTAACTAACTGGACCACCCAGGCATCCCTGAAGGTTATTTTTTTGGAGATTTACTTGAGAGAGAGAGAACAGAAGTGGGGAGAGGAGTAAATGAAGGAGGGGAAGCAGACTCCCCACTGAGCAGGGAGCCTGATCCCAAAACCATGAGATCATGACCTGAGCCGAAGGCAGATGTTTAATCGACTGAGTCATGCAGGTGCCCCTCTTAAGTTTTTAAGAAATCTTAAAAATTTGAAGTTTACACTAAGGCACATGATAAAAATATCTACTTTTGTTTCCCAACACCTCGTTAAACTTCACCAAATGAACTAAAATTACAATGCCCGCCAATACCATTACTACCCCACCTCTGCCTTCTTCTAGATATTACTTTTAAGTCAGAAATACCTCTTCTTCAAGGTCTTTTACTTTTTAACCCTCCATCCTTCTCTTTCCCTTTAGTCATTCAATACTTTATCCATTTTAGCCCAAATCTTTCTAAACAATGTCCACTACTCTCTTCACACACATTCCTAGCTGTCTCTGTTCCATCTACATGCCAAATGTCTCCATGGTCCTACAGAGCCCCACTGACTCTAGTTTCAATGTGGCAATTACTTAAGAGATGGGCCTGAAGCTGACCCTATTATGAAGTACAGTTTGCTAAAGGCACTGATGTAAAAAGTTTGTTCCATCCAACAGAATTTTCCAGTTAAAAATTATTTTGGTAATTAAAAATTATTTAAGCCTGTTAATCCAAGTCCCCCAAAGACCTCTTATTGGGCCATTAACTCTAAAATACTATCATTTTTTCCAAAACATTAAATTTATATGTCATGTCCCCAAGATTTTATTATACATTATGTATTAACCTCTGTATTAACTGCTTACATATTTAAACTTAAAAAATTAAGAAAAAAAAAAAACCTCCTGGAAAGACTAGGAACAGTGCTGACATAACGGCAATTGTCACAGTGTTATGCTCAAGTATATGAAAATCTTACACTGGTTACAAAATATATAGCTATCTCCCCTCACTAAAGAGTACAGATTGAAACGGATATAGAACAAGTTAAAGATACTGCATGAGGCGATGAAGTTTTAAGACAACTAAAACTAGATGTAGATCCAAAGTTGTTAAACTCACCACCGACTGATAATTGGTATCAGAATCAGTTTGGGGAACTTCTAAAAAATAATTTCCTGGGATACATTTCCCAGATTTCAACTTCAGGATTGTTCACAGTAAGACTAGAATTAATTGTAGGTGTTTCTAGTGTACAACAGATTTAAGTACTACTGGCCCAGAGACACATTCTGTTTTAAAATTAATCATAAGCGCCATAGCACAAGCCAATTAAAAAATATGCACGAGATGAAGGAGGACCCAATGCAATAGCTTTTCACCCAGCCACGGAAGCTGACATGAACACTTTCATCAGATTCCACAAATAAGTAGGACTCTCATTATAGCAGTTGATCACACTGTTCTACCATCTCATTTCCCTGGTCCACAAAATTGACGACTTATTAATTTTTCAAACAATTAGACTCCATGGAGCAATCACAGTGAGGCTGCATGCTGTTTCTACCAAATCCACAAAGCCCCAAACATTTGTAACCCTCATGTATCTATACATTCCTGAAACCAAAGTACAAATAATTATAGAAGATACAATGAGTTTCTAGTCTACACTGGGAGGGTCGTGATTAATACTGGTTCTGGACCACTATACGATTGCAATCCACAATTTGAAAAACAGAGCCAGTTCAACATTTCACTTTATAGGTAAGAAAACTCAAGGCTATAGGTATGTCATCTCGCCTTCTCAATCAAATCTTTTGTGTGACCTTTCATTTACCAAATTCCCACCATGAAATCTTAACTCTTTACAATGTGACCCCAAACAACTTCCATCTCTAGGTTCTGCATTCTCTTATTGCAAGCTGGCTTCCACCAAAGGACCTAGAACAAGGCCACCAAACCTCTCATCTTACAAATCCCATTGTCAAAGAAAATAACCCACACTTTCCCCTACAGAGTGCAAAAACTCCAAGACAACATAGATTAGGTAGATCACACATTACATATGCAACCAATAACACAGGAATGCCCATGCCACCCATAGGTAACTGGGAAGAAAAATAGATGGTTATGGTTAGATGACAGATAGATGTACACTAGGAAGGATAAAACTTCTTATAGACATTTCTCTTGGCTATAACAAATAATTTAAATTAGGCTCCTTATAGATAGGAATCACAACAAGCAGCATTATTAATTTAACAATTCCTAAAGCTAGTGATTTTAGCTAAATACTTGTATATTAGAACCTTCTAAAGCTGCTAAAAGGCAAAATTATGTCAAAATTTGCAAACAGATTTTAAGTCAGACTTGAAAGCCAAGATGAGCAACTCCTTTTTCTGGTTATTACCTCTGACCAAGGCATAAGAATTCACTTAAGACAAATAGCTTTCACAACCTACCTAAAAATAGGCTAGTTCATAAATTTTCTAAACTGTTCTTCCCTGCTGTGAGCAGCCCTTGATCTCTGACTATAAAACTTAGCAAACTTTGGCATGCTCTAATGTTAGTTTTATAAGTTACTGAAAACCTCTATAAATTTAGGATCATTTCTCAAATCTAGATAGTTTTCTCATTCTGAATGCTTCAACATTTAGGTCACAAATTAAAATACCAGCAGAAAAAAACTCATCTTTAGTCAGGTTGAACAGTTATCATTGGCAAGAAACTGACAAAATTCAAACATTCAGAGCATCAAAACACTTCAAAGCTTTATGAACTTTGAACTTAGCACACTTTCCTAAATTTTAGTGGTTCCAACTACAAGAAACCAGACTCTTACATTTGAGATGATTTAAACTCACTCAAAATTTTTGTAATTCCTGACATCAATACTAGATTTATAGTTTTATTACCGTAACAAATAGTTGTTACAGTGAGATCTATAAACATATAAAGAATTATATTTAAATTCATATAGAACAATATTTACATTTTTAAGTTACACTTTTGAAATCAGAAGATGAAGTACAGCTTAAGTTTACAACAAAGAAAAGAAAAATACACAAAACAAAAACAGACAAGGTTAACAGTAAAAATATAACTATATGTTCTTGATACGTGGAAACTCTTTGTCAGAAAGCTACATCTTCTTAATCTGATTGTCCAAATCATTAAAATATGGATGATTCAGTGCCATTTTGCCAGAAATTCGTTTGGCAGGATCATAGACTAACATTTTCTATGGCGGGGGGGCGGGTGCAGGAGGGGAGATAAAAAGAAAAAAAAAGGTTTTTATTTATTTAAGAAATGAACCATAAAAAAAATTCCACAAAGCTTTACTTTTTCTACCAATAAGCCATAAGCTAATAATTTTAATAAAATACTACTAAATGAACACTTCCATTAGTTCAATACCAAACCACATAAATGCCTCATCCTCCATACTTTACCCTCTAGCTCTAAAATAACCTATTCTTTAAATTATAGATATCTCGATAACCTCTTTTTTGCTACAAATTATGCTTTAAGACACAAGCATTCAGAGATAGCATTAAAACCAGGACATAAATTTAAGAAAGATATCTAGTTAATTATATTTACTTTGAGAATTAAATGGCCATCTGAGTTATTTACAACATTCTTGAAATGGTGGCAATTAACTATAGTGGTTTCTAATGTAGCTTCCAGCAAGTTCCAAATAAAAACAAAACCAGAGCACAATGTTATAAACATAGTTAAAATGAGTCAGTAAATAAATTATAGTCAGACAATCTAGTATTAGAGTTTTAATTTACACATCACCAGAAAGACTGTATAAAGTTTAATATTGATCTTAAATTTTATCTAAAATATTAATCTTAAAGAAAATCAAATCAATAGCAGACTAGATATACTTTTACTATCTAGTAAACCTTTGAGCTCTTATCATGTATCAAGCACTGCATTAAGGGCTTGGCACATCCAATGTTACTTAATCTTTACAACAAATGCTAAGTACTGGTCCCATTTTACAATGAGGCCACTGAGGCCCAGAGGTTAAATAACTTGCCCAAGATCTTACAACTAAGGAGTTTAAATCTGAAATCAAGTCTGAGGATTTACAGCAGTGGTTCTCATCTGGGTGAGACTTTGCCTGTCAGGGGACATTTGACAGTGTCTGGAGACACTCTGGGTTGTCACAACTGAGAGGAATATGATCTTGGTACCTATGGGGCAGAGGACTGGGATGCTGTTAAATGTCTTGCAGTGTACAGGACAGCCCCTAATATCAAAACATGATCCAGTCCAAGAGGTCAATACCAGCTACACTAAGGAAGCATGATTGACAGTATTTGATTTTTGTTTCATAGACTGAAGTAAAAGTCTTTGTGTTCAAGAATTATAGACGTTAAACAAGACAGATTGGGTCCAGGATATGGAAGACTTTTTAAGTCAAATAAACAACACCGAGATATAAAATATTTGAATGACAGATAAAGGACTTTGGACTTCACTGCAAGTATTTGGAAATCTGAGCTCAATTTGGTGGCATAATGATTTATAAATTCTGAGAGGAGCCCAAAAACCAATTAAAAGGTTTACAGGATAATAGAGCCATATATTTTTTGTTCAGTAACCTACCCAAACCTTATTTTCTTCTGTAATTACATTAGCTGAGATTCATAAAAATTAGTTCTGTCTAAAAGCTTAATATTTAAATACTGTTCTAAAACAATTTTCTTAAAGCAGGCCTACCTAGGACAATTTATATTTTATCCTAATAGATTTTTTTGTCTTGCTGTTAAAGAAAACAATTATTAGTTGGGAATGGCAATGTAGTAAAGGGGAAAGATTTTTAAGAATTATGATAGTCTTTCTCCTACCTTTCTGATGTACAAATGAGGCACAAAGTGAGAAATTATAGTTCACGCAGTAAAAGGCTTTAATAACTAAAAATATCAAGCAATAAGGAAAACACTATGTCTCAGATAAACTAAAAAGTAGTAAACACCGAGACAAACAAAAAGTTAGAAGAGAAGGCTACTACGAACCAGCTACTTAAAAACAATAAAGGCATATTAACCCTAGCCTCTTCTTCACAGAGCATTTATAGCTACCTAACAGATTAAAAAAAAAATCAAACAACAACTAATGCTAAAACCTCCTCTCAAAACCACTCGTGTTTCTTGGTATCTAAAATGGAGCTAGTAATACAATAAACGTAACAGACATAACAGGTACGTGCCTAGCTCAATATATATTGGTTTTCTATTTCCCAGGTAAAGGAAATGAATTGAGTACATTCAGAATCAATAATGCTGAAGTCAGTATAAAGTGTCTCCTTACCGAGAGCAGATCCAAGCCATTTTCATCCAAATTTTTAACATGGGATGCCAGACTTCCTGGTTTCCACTTGGGAAATGTATTCTTATAGTCCTGTAAAGATTCCACTTCTGGCCACACTTCATTATTGGGAGTGCCCAAAGCTCTAAAAGGGGTATAGAAAAACAAAATATCACTAATTTAAGCATAAGTATAATCTGAAAATTACATACATGTTGCCTTCATTATTATTTCACTTGAAATTTTAAAGTTCTTAAAAAGACAAAAATACCTGAAAATTCTGAAGAGTTGATCGATTTCTGAATCCCCATGGAAAAGTGGTTTCTTGGTTGCTAATTCTGCAAATATGGTGCCTATACTCCATATGTCAACTGGAGTCGAGTAGCGAGCTGACCCCAGCAATACTTCCGGAGATCTATACCAGAGTGTTACCACCTATTACAAAGCAAATTTTTACACTGAATAAATGTAGTGCATTAAGTTACTAAATATAAACACACTTCAGTAGGACTATCCTTTAGAAGGTTCCATGGTTGTCTCTGATGATATTGTTTAAAAGTCAATTAACAACAAACAAAATAATAAATGGAAGATAAATATTTCATTTTAAGTTCTATTCATGAGGGGTTAAGGAAAAAACAAAACATCAGATAAAAGCATACAAAAGCTCTTTTCTTGCTTTTCAAATCATTAAAGTGCAAGAATCAAAATAGTCAAGACAGCATTCACTTTAAAAAAAAAAGCCACTGAAAACAGATTTGGTCACGACACTGTACAATGCATGTACATATACTGCTTACATGCTAAAAACATGAGTAAGGCAAATAACAGTTTATTAGTGGTCTAGAGCTGATCTACTATTTTAGTATCTATAATTTATCATGATGGTAAAAATATCATCTCTAAGTTAATCAGATCAGTAGCATCTGTTTAAGCCAAGGGGAACCAAATAATCTTTATTTTTTTATATACAGCCATGGGAAAAATGAGGACAAGAAGCTAATACATCTAACCAAATGAACAATGTTGTAAGCTCTGATCTGGAGATAGTCTTTGGGCTCAGGGATAGACAATGCCAAAGAAAACCATCATCCAGAAGTCCTTTACTATAGAAGTCAACACTCTCTTTTCCCTCTGAAAGTAACAAATGAAATGCCAAGTCATCTGTAGAACATGGACAAAACTTGATTATATTTAGTAGTTTCTAAATATCTCTGAAACAGTAACCGGTAAGCAATAAAACCTCTCTTTTACAAATCTGATTGTGTACCAGAGAGGATCCAACCAGGAGACAGAAACCACATGGTGATTTGCTTGGGGAAAGTTTACTAAGAAGGATTATTAAATAACAGAGGGTTAGGAAAAGAGACTAACTAATAAGGAATAACTCTTAGAACTGTAGAAAGGAAAATGCCTTTCTCCTGCTGTGCCTCTCCTGCACCTTCTGCCGCCATCACACTTGCTGGCAAAACAAAAATAGAGGTCCCAGTTAGATTTTCACACAGCATGCAATGAAGAGTGAGTTTGGAACTGAGAGGCAATAAATTCATGCTGGCAGGACAGAAGTCTTTCTTATTGAGTGTTTCTTGACTTAATGAACAAATACAGAAAACAAACCAGCAATCACACACACTCAAAAGCACCAAAACACACTATTTTACATACCTCATGTGTGTATACTCTAATAGGTATTCCAAAAGCTCTGGCAAGACCAAAATCAGCCAGTTTAATTGTTCCTTTGTCATCAATCAATAGATTTTGAGGTTTTAAGTCTCTGTGCAGAACTCTTCTGGAGTGGCAAAACACAATCCCTTGTAGGATTTGGTACAAATAACTCTGGAAAAAGGAAATAAGTCAGAAACTTAACTGTCCCACATAATGATTTTCTAACTAATCTTGGTGGGTTTGTTTTTAAGATATAAGAAATTATAATGCAGGGCAAAATTTAACTACCACAAAAACTTTCAGGCATTTGAGACTAAGAAGCAGCATTTGGGGGTGGGAAGCCCATTGATATACAGTATCATGTTTGTATACCTGAGACAAAGACATTTTCCTTGTGGATACATCAACATGAACTCATCTAGTCTTCTATTATTTTTTGTCCCCAATTCTAAAGTCCTAAGTTCTATACAGTTATTTTATTTTATTTTAAAGATTTTACTTATTTATTTGAGAGAAAGTGAGAGACAGAGCACAAGTGGAGGGGGAGGGGCAGACTCCCCACCAAGCAGGAAGCTGGACACAGGGCTCAATCCCAGGACCCTAAGATCATGACCTGAGCACCAAAGGCAGATGCTTTTTTTTTTTTTTTTAAGATTTTTATTTATTTATTGACTGAGAGACACAGCGAGAGAGGGAACACAAGCGGGGGAGTGGGAGAGGGAGAAGCAGGCTTCCCACTGGGCAGGGACCCTAATGCGGGGCTCGACCCCAGGACCCTGGGACCATGACCTTAGCCAAAGGCAGATGCCTAACTACTGAGCCACCCAGGCGCCCCCCAAAGGCAGATGCTTAACCAACTGAGCCACCGAGGCGCCCCAGTCTTATAAACTTTTGTCTATATACTTATAGCAACTCTTTTTATTTTGAATAAGGTTGGTCCATTTCTATTTCTTATCATTACATATTAATTTCTTCTTGGAAACATTGGTCACAGATTCTAAAAGAAATGATAAACACAATATTATGATTATATATTTAAATAAAGACAATTATCATAACATGCAATGTATTAGTTCAGAGAAAAATATCATACAAGACAGGTGTTGCCAAGACAATGTAATTGTCATTTGAAGCAACATGGGTATTACAGAAATATAAAGTATACATAGTATTGACTTATAAATTTCAAAATTATAAAATAATACATAAAATCAACTGTTAGAACAACAACAAAGACTACGTATTAACTGGGGCGTCTGGCTAGCCCAGTCAGAAGAAGGTGTGGCTCTTGATCTTGGGGTCATGAGTTTGAGTCCCACATTGGGTGTACAGGTTGTTTAAATAATATTTTTTAAAAAAGAATTATGTATAGGCTGTTTATAAATAGCTAAAAATGAAAAATTAAATGAGATACAGAATGATAATATGCTTTATTCACATAATGGACTGAAAATATTTACAAGACTGACAGAAGTAGGTGCTAAAAAAAGTAACTGTCACACACCATGATGAGTAAACTGCTACTATTGTTTGGAGGGCAATTGGCATTATCAAGATTTTAAATGTAAATAAACACTTTCAACCCATCGATTAAAGTTATATTAGAATTTATTCTAGGGGCACCTGGGTGGCTCAGTCAGTTAAGCATCCAACTCTTGGCTGCAGCTCAGGTCAAGATCTCAGGGTTGTGAGACTGAGCCCCAAGTCCAGCTCTGCGTACAGCACGGAGTCTGCTTGTCCCTTTCCCTCTGTTCCTCCCCACCACTCTCATGCACTCGCTGGTACTCACTCTCTCTCTCAAATAAATAAAAATCTTAAAAAAAAAAAAAAAAAAAAAAAAAATTTTTTTTTNAAAAAAAAAAAAAAAAAAAAGAATTTCTTCTATAAAGATTCACCAGGGCATGGTTCATGAGAGCACAAACCGCCGAGCTGGAAAACAACTTCAGTGTCTATCAGTATGGAATTGGTTTAAATAATTAGATCAGGGGCACCTGGATGACTCAGTCTGTTAAGTGTCTGCCTCTGGCTCAGGGCTCAGGTCATGATCTCAGGGTCCTGGGATTGAGCCCGGACTCGGGGTCCCTGCTCGGCTAAGAGACTGCTTCTCCCTCTCCCTCTCCCTCTGCCCCTACTCCCTGCTCGTGCTCATTCTCAAATAAATAAGTAAAACCTTTAAAAATAAATAAACAATTAGATCAAACATTTAGAAAGACAGGCAAACCTATATGTGGAATGTCTCATAGAAAAAGAGTTTTACAGTTCTGGTAAATAGTGTATGTTTATACACAAAGTATCTGTAAGACTACTAAAAAACAATGGCTACCTACCCCTGAGGACTGGTTTGGTATTGGTAGAGTTAAAGGAAAGACACATCTATAGTCTATAGAAGACCATAAGACTTTATAGACTGAAGTCTATAAAAGACTTCAATGCTTTTTAAAAAATTATACATTTATAATTTAACTGAAATATAACGTCAACAATAAATTAAACAAAACATTCAAAACCAGAATAAAATAAAACCACTTGCCGTCATTACCCTACCAAGCTTTTGTTACATTGTTTTACACATCTGACCGCCAAATAAAGTCCAAAATATCCTAGTTTCCAACAATGGAATACATCCTTAATGGTTTTATGTTATCTAAAGCACTACTTTTCACCTTATAAGTAGAAGCACTATCTAATAGTAAAAGGGGTAACTTTAATCTATAGACCGTGGAAGAAAAAATAAAATATTCTATTCTTCCTTGTTCTACTAACGTTTTTTCTAAGCATATTCTCCCAAAATACAGAAGTTCTGTAGAGTAGACCCTTTACACTCAGTGGATAAATATTAATAAAATTATGTAAAATAAATACTAATAAATTTAGTAAGTGAATAAATGCTAATAAAATTAAATAAGCTTCTTACCTTAACAAGTGAGGAATCCATGAACTGACCAGGAGGGATAGAATCTAAGTATTTCTTAAGATCCATGGAAAGGAATTCAAAGATGAGATATAACCTGGAATCTTGCATAAGCACATCTTGAAGACTAGAGAATAAAATATTCATGTAAAAAAAAAATCTACCAAACACTTTTGACTTCTCATAGAATAAAACTTCAGTAAATTTAACAATGGCTATCATAAAAAGTGGGACCATAGGAAATTTTCTATAACAAAAAATACATACTGTTTTGGGAAAGAAAAGATGGTAGCTTCCCTGGTAGTGAAAACCTTAGCACTAAACTAGAATTTGAGAAAGGAAATTCAGGGCAGCAAATGAAAATTAAGTCATATTAAGCTGAAGGTGCTAACTATCAAGCCACTTATATTTCAAAAGAACATTTCTTTAAAAAAAAAAGACATTTAGAACATTTCTAGGTTGACGAGCTGTTGCTCAGAGCTTGTTTTTTCAGTGAAGTAAATTATAGAAATAAATTTTAAAATTTACTAGAAACCCTTAACAGTTGCTATTTTCAGCCCCAGAGAAATGCAATTAAACCCCAACTTGGACTATTAGAAAACAAACCTCCCCAAACACCAGTCCAAATACTTAGAGAAAGAAAAAAATTTTTTTCTTTTTCATCTGACCTAGCTACCTGACTCTGATTAAGGGGTCTTCAAGGACCAGAGCTCAGATTGGTGTAGGTGATAAAGATCTGTGAAAAAGGATTTTCTTTTCTCCCTTGGCCAACTCTACCTTGCTTTTCCAGCCCCCACTACTAATCTCTTATTACCAAGCTCCTCTAACTCTGTTCCTGCTTTAAGCCTATTCTTCCTATGCCTGGCATTCCAATTTAACAAAAACATAGTAGGGTTTCTATTCCGCTCAGCAGTTAGACCAGATATTAAGCAAATGTAAAAATTTCCACATTGAAATTCACATTTGAAATAGTATGCGGAAAATGGTTTAAATTCAGATATACCATACCTGACTATATTTGGATGACGAAGTTCTTTTAATAGAGAAATTTCCCGAATTGCAGTACTAGGAACCCCTTCCTCTTCACTTTCTAGTCTGATTTTCTTCATGGCTACCACTTGACCTGTAGTTTTGTGTCTACCCTTATACACAACTCCATAGGTACCTGAAATAGACAAAGTAAATGTCTACTATATGACACCCTCCACAAACTAAGATTTTAAAAAAGGACTGAATCCCATGAAGTGTCACATGACAGAAATGTCTACTGTGACCAGATAGAAAGTGTCTTACTCAAAACTATACCCTTATCACTTCCAAAAAGAAATTGAGGGTAACTACAACCTATTATGTCTATAGTTTAGAAATAGAATTCATGTATTTGTCACAATTTTCCCATACATTTAAATTACCAGGAATTTCCCAGCACATTTTAGAGAAGAAAATGGATCCTTTGTCAATTGGAATTTACCTCCTTTCAAATATCCCACCCAACAATAAAGCAGGCATAAAATATAGGGTGAAGTGATTTGGGCTGAGGAATTATTAACAGGAGTCACTGTGACACTTTCAGAAAACTGTATAGAGTGCTTTATGCATTTCAAGATTTTTATTTATTTATTTGACAGAGAGAGAGAGAGAGAGAGAGAATACAAGTAGGCAGAGAGGCAGGCAGAGAGAGGGAGAAGCAGGCTCCCTGCTGAGCAGAGAGCCCGATGCTGGCCTCCATCCCAGGACCCTGAGATCATGACCTGAGCTGAAGGCAGAAGCTTTAACCCACTGAGCCACCCAGGCGCCCAGCTTTATGCATTTCAAATAGTCAATCCTCATCTAGAAAAACATGGGACTAAAATATCTTATCAAATATTTGGCAAATCTATTAAAATTCAAAACCTACTATATACTATGAAAATCTCACACCCATTTGGAAGTGAACAAGAACACGGATTCTGATATATAAGCTTCAGATAATGAGCAGCAATGTCAATAATATAAGGGATCTTGGGCAAGAGGAGGGTGGATACAGAAAACAGAACTGGCAATATTAAGGGAGATGAATTAGTTAGTTTAAAAAGTTCATATACAGGGGCGCCTGGGTGGCTCAGTGGGTTAAAGCCTCTGCCTTTGGCTCAGGTCATGATCTCAGGGTCCTGGGATCGAGGCCAGCACCAGGCTCCCTGCTCAGCCAGGAGCCTGCTTCCTCCTCTCTCTCTGCCTGCCTCTCAGCCTATACTTGTGAACTGATCTCTCTGTGTGTTGAATGAATGAATGAATGAATGTTCATATACAGGGAACCTGGATGGCTCAGTTGGTTAAGGTCTACCTGCGGCTCAGGTCGTGATCCCAGGACCCTGGGATCAAGTCCACCATAGGGTTCCTTGCTCAGCGGGGAGCCTACTTTTCCTTCTGCCTGCCACTCTCCCTGCTTATATGCTTGCTCGCACCCCCCATCTCTGACAAATAAATAAATCTTAAATTAAAAAAATAAATTCATATATAGGATACATTTAGTCCCCAGATAGGTGTTCTTTTAACTGTGGTTGGAGGGGTGCCTAGCTGGCTCAGTAGGCAGAGCATGACCTTGATTTCAGGGTTGTGAGGTTAATTAAGCCCCATGTTGGGTGTGGAGCCTACCTAAAAAATAAAATCTTAAATAAACTAATATATAAAATTTTTAAATTCAAGGTGGAAAATATAGGGAGATTTTGAACTTTTTGATTTCACATAAAATTTTGAATGACCTGCTATTTTTTTGTAACAGTGGTTTAACTTTAGAAGTGATTAGAGTGCATTTTTCTAAGGAGATCTGTTCTATAGCTTTTATTAGTTTCTCCAAGGTAGCAATATTTCAAAAAAGGCTAAGAACTGTTATCAAACTATCTCTTGGCTTAATTAGAATAGTAAGGATGGTTTGGTGATGTTACATAAACTGTTCTAATTTTGTTTTAAACAGAGAAATTCTATACAATTGTCTGGCTTCCTAAATACTGGTATCATTTTAAAGACGTAATTGACCTAAGAGCCATTTTACATTATTTTGATTAAATTTGGGTTAAGTGTGACTTTTGGATAACCAGTGTTATTCCAGATTTTTAAAAACCCTGATTTTATTGATCCTAACAACCATCCTTAAAAATAACTTTCTGTTAATTAAAGTCTGTCCATTTTTTGGATATAAATAATACTTGCATCAAAAAACACAAAAGTAGGTAAGTCAGTAGCACAATTACCCTGCACACTGTTAAAGCAAACTCAAGATTCGTCAATTGCATAATGTAGTCTAATCAAAAATGGTAAATTCAGAACTAATTTTTCCCCTACTATTCCTCTCTCTCCTTCAAGTGTACAATCTCATCTGGGCCTAAAATATACTCATAACAATTAACTAACTTATATCTGACACTTAGTATTTATTCAATTTTAGACATCACAAGTGCTGACTCTTTTATGACTCTTTGAACCATTACCGCTCTTAAAACTACTAGTACAGAGCTCTAGTTAAAGCAGAATGATTCTACTGGTTAAGCGCCAAAAATTTTTTATGAAACGCATAGTATATACTCTGAAATGAACTACACATTATTATTTTTTAAAAATTTAATTTATTTATTTGACAGAGAGAAAGCAAAAGCAGGGAAGCAGCAGGCAAAGGGAGAGGGAGAAGCAGGCTCCCCACTGAGCAGGGAGCCAGATGTGGGACTCTAACCCAGGACCCAAGGATCATGACCTGAGCCAAAGGCAGATGCTTAACCAACTGTGCCACCCAAGTGCCCTGAACTACACATTATTAAATCTAAAAAATAATAATGTTAGTTATGGTCAGGTTCTGAAGACTCTAAATGTTAAGCACAAAAACTTTACTCAAATGTTTATTCAGTGAATAAAGGCCAAGTTAGATCCCACATCATGATATAGGTCCTCTCTATGATCAAAAAAGATGTTTTCTTATGACAATGTGACAACACTCAAATATTTGTAATTCAGGAGAAACCAGAGGACTCCTTTGTAATAACTGAAACAAGAAAAGTCTAGATGTATTTAAGAAATGAATCAGGTTGTCAAAAAACTCAAGTGTCAAAGTGGAAAAGTCAGGAGGATTATTCTAAATTAGAAAAAGATTGAGGAGACAGTCACCAAATGCAATGCATGACATTGGCTAGTTCTTAAGAAAATACATGCAGAAGTATTTAGAAGTAAAGCACATCTCTACAACTTACTTTACATGTAAGTTACTCTACAACTTACTTTTCTTAAAAAAGAAAAACAAAATGCTAAACACACACACACAGATAATAAAGTAAATGTGACAAAATTAACATCTTGGTAAAGGGTATTATAGGTTCATTGAACTTATCTTTCAACTTCTCTATGTTTGGAAATAGTCAAAATAAAGTTGAGGGAAAGAAATTTAACTTTTCAAATTGGTACTTTAATACTAGAATTTGGCATTCCAAAAAATGGCGAACCAAAAGAAAATACTGTGTGAAAGGCCTTAATTATTCATACAATTTCTTTTTTCAAAAACAATGTCCACACAAAATTCAAAACAGTCAGGCACTGGAGTAGTCAAGACAAAAAAACAGAGGAAAACACACAAAGAAAAATAGGTAATGTTATCATCAAATATTCGAATATCTCCAGTAGTGCTAGACACTACTGCCAAGCACTGTTCAAACACTTATGAACAAGACAAAATCCCAAACTTCATAAAGCTTATTTATTTAACTGTAGTAAGAAAAAGGATATTAAGGATAACAAAAAGGGAACTACAAAATGCACTTGGATTAGAACAATGAGATGAAAGTGAAGACAGCAGAGAGTGGCTAACAAGGTGAAAGAATACCCATTGCCAAAAGCCCAGGTATCAATGAATAGGGAATGCCAAAGGACATCATGTAGTAGAACAGAAGTCTTTTCACTCCAGGAAATAAGACTACATTTGAAATTACACTCTTCACTGCTTGTATTTAAATTAAAGTACATTTCTCAAGAGTCAGATCTGTAGTTTCCCGCATTTTTGGAGGTCCAGAATTTTAAAGAAAAATACATTTACACTGTAAGAATAACTTTTTATTCCAAACTAAAAATCAGCACTCATTGAATTCTCTGGGGATTAAGAAAAAATACTCAAAGCAGAAGACAGTAGATCTGTCAAACAAACTTATTGTCAACTCAAAAATTAGCTTCGTTGAGCGGGTATGATTATTTAATAGAGTATTTAAGTGATTTTTTTTTCTCAAAAAACATCATATATTTGTAAGTTAAGAAAAAGAAAAGATCCCTAGGGCGCCTGGGTGGCTCAGTGGGTTAAAGCGGCTGCCTTCGGCTCAGGTCATGATCCCAGGGTCCTGGGATGGAGGCCCACATCGGGCTCTCTGCTCAGCAGGGAGCCTGCTTCCTCCTCTCTCCTCTCTCTCTGCCTGCCTCTCTGCCTACTTGTGACCTCTCTCTCTGTGTCAAATGAATAAATAAAATCTTTAAAAAAAAAAAAAAAGAAAAGATCCCTAAACCAATCACCACCTAAACTTACCATTACTATCTTACTAAATTCTTTCCAGTACTCCACCCCTGGAATTTTGGTAGTATTCCTTAAACAAGTACGGTTTTGGAACACACTGAAAACATGGTAGTCAGAAATGTCCCTCAAACAGAACCTATATAAATTGGGACTCTATTAGCAAATTACTTTGTACAAGTTGTACCATTTGTTCCTAGAATGTAGAGTGTAAATACCAGCTCTTATATAGAAACTCAGATATTCTGTTGGGGGGAAAAAAGGCAAAGGGATATTTTTACCCTTCCACTTATGCCATATAAACGTTCTTTAAAAACTTTTTAAGTACTACAGAAAGGAAATGAATGATTATATACAAGAGTTACCGGTTTTAGATTTGTTTAAATATGTACACGTGACAGGTCATTTAACTCTAAGGAAACTTAATAGAAACTTTTCTTAAAGTGGTTTAAAAGTCGATTGTACTAGAGTACAAAGTTTAGGTAAAAATACTGATCTTAAAAATAATTGTATGAGACTAAAAGTACACTATTAAACTTAACATAATTCTACTGCCCTAACCTCTCCCCACCAAAACACATACAAGATATCAATAGTCTTCTCAAAATACAAATACTGCTTTAAGTGTTTAGTATTTTTAAAAAGTGTAAGATTATTTGGGGGAGGGAGAGGGTTGGCAGCGAATCATATCAGAATAATTTCAATTTTCTTAAAATCTGAACATTTTTGTGTTATCATGTAAAGAACATATAATTAATGAACATTAGCACAAGATACCTAAAGATGGGATTTTAATACATATTTACATGTTCTCATGTCCCAGATGTATAGCATTTCTAAATTACTTTTTTTTTTTTTTTAAGATTTTATTTATTCATTTGACACAGAGAGAGAGATCACAAGTAGGCAGAGAGGCAGGCAGAGAGAGGAGAGAGGAGGAAGCAGGCTCCCTGCTGAGCAGAGAGCCCGATGTGGGCCTCGATCCCAGGACCCTGGGATCATGACCTGAGCCGAAGGCAGCGGCCTTAACCCACTGAGCCACCCAGGCGCCCAAACTTTTTTTATTATTAAAACCACTCACCTTCTCCAATTTTCTCTATTTTGGTATAATCTTCCATAGTTAATCAGCAGATTTGGTAGATCCTAAAATGAGAGGAAAAGCTGATTTGATCTCATGCTACTAACTCATAAGGTGGTTGTAAGTTTTTAATGAGATATAATAAGTAAAGCATTTTCCAGTGTCTAGTGCAGTATTATTTTTCCATAACTATTCGTTACGTTAAAACAACATTTACAAAGGAAAGAACTTCTGCAATAAGATTTTTCCACCTTTCTTAGCTCTTAAAACACTGGATTTGTATCTTATCCAGTGTAACATTTAGCTTCTTCCAATCAAATTAACTCTGAAATTCAGCTATCAATTTATCTATCCTTCCCAAACAAAAACCAGAAGTATGTTTTATGTAACGCTTCTAAGGAGCACCGAAGTGTGTCAGTTACACCCAAACATTTCCCCCAAATAAAGTTATTTGACAGAATTTGTACTTTGATTTTTTTTTTGAAGAAAATTCAAAAGGAAAAAATTTTAAAGACACAAATGGAGAGCTAATGTGGACACACTGCTCAACTATTAGCAAGACTGCTCAGATGTCAGTTGAAATGCTGACAAGCAGACATTTCAAGGCTTCCTCAGCTGAGAAGTGTGCCAGTGAAACCTATCTTCAGAAGCCCAAAGCATAACTACCTTGATTTCCTGACACACACATCATTGATAAGATCATATATAAAGGTCACTCTGAGTAACTGACACTTAAGCTCTATTTCTCACATTCATCTTCAAAATCATTCCAGAAGTAGAGGCAAATCTTTTTAAATGAACAAAATTGCACTATACTTACGGGCTATGAGTGTCAATCTTAAATATTTATTTTAATTTTACAAAACGGCAACAATTAGGATAATCGCCTTTTCTACAATATCCAGATTTAATATGCATAAGAACAATAAAATTGTTGAGCTCATTTTGAACAATAACTTAATTTCCAACTCGGTTTCATTTCTCTGTCTCTCCATTTTCCTGTTCTAACAACTTAAAAGATGCAGCTTTAAAATGCCTTTGAACGCCTTCTGGGGCTCTGTACTACTAGCAGCAGGAGGTAAAACACCAACAGCTCCATCTCCTAACCGGAGACCTCCAGGTCTTTACAGGAAGCAAGACGTGCACACTGGTAAGCCTAGTATTAAACAAAAATGAAGGGCTCCTCAAACACACATATCTCTCGGCATTTCTTAGCTTTCCACCTTGGGCCAATTGCATTGTGTCTAACAACCACCAAGCATAAAATAAAACCAAAAAATCCAAATTCCCTCTGGTTTTATCCTCGGGTAAGTGTTCTTAACAGCTCTGGGAGCACAAGCGCCTCTGGCACGGAGGGAAGCCCGAGAAGGCCCACAAGTTGGTTCACCCGATCGGTGTTCCGGGACGGCCAGGCTTTGGGAACCGGAGTGGATACCTGGCCCAGGTGCGCCCGGCTTTCCTCCCCGGGAGGCGAGAGCAGAGCGCACGCGGGACAGGCCGGAGCCTGGCAATCGGGGTCGTCGAACCAATGCAAGGGTTTCCTCAGCCAGGCCGGCGGCCTCTTGGCGAGATCCGCCCACCGCGCCCCCAGACTGCACCTCTGAGGCCAGGGCAGCCCTGCCCTCCCCACAGCCTGCCCGCCGGGTCCGGGCTCCCGTGGGCCTTCCTGGAAAGGCGAGCCCCGGCGTCGCTCACACGCCCAGGCCCCGGGGCCCGAGTGCAGGCGCGGCCTAGCTTCCAGAGGCCCAGCCTGGCCCCGCGCAGACAGACCCCTGCTGCCCGGCCCGGCCTCCTCCTACCACCCGCTTCCTCAGTACTCCTTCTCCGGGGCCTCCGAGCCGGCCCCCCGCCGAGTAGACGCCCCGTAGGCATGACCCTGACCTCAGCAACTCTACCCGGCCTATTATCCCGCGACGAAAGCGGCGGCGGCTACCACGTCGGCGTAGCTCTCGCCTCAACTTCCAAGAGCCAGCTTTGAAGCTAAGTGCGAGCTGTTTCAAACTCACCGCGCTAAAGGACCCGGGACGCACCAATCAGACAGCCCGTAGACTTTCAAAGGAGCCAATCGGAGCCCAGCGGCGCTTGGGGCTGGGCTTCCCGGGTGGCTAAAGCGCGAAAGAGAGTGGAAACGGCGGCTGGAGAAAAAGCAGGAGGGCGGGCGCCAACTGAGTCTGAGCGCAGGCGCTTTCTGTCAACGCAGGAGAGCGTCGTCCTACTGCTTCTGGTCGTCAGAAATCTACTGTTCATCCTGGGTCGGGTCCCCACCATCCCGGCCCCCCCACCCCCCAGTATCGGCACAATTAAAACTTACTTCACTCGAATATCTCATCACAACAGTGATACTACATTTACATTCAGATTCCATTACTTTACTTTCACTTCACTTCTAATACTCAAAGCTACTGTATATTTATGTTTTTCTAAGTGGGTGATTTTCCTGCTGAGCCAAAGGAGCACATTTCACACGTACACATATATATATTTCTACCTTTTTACATTTTTTAATGTTTTATTTATTTAAAATTCTATTTATTTAAAAATTAAAAACAAAATTTTACATTTTTAAAATACTTTCACATCAGAATTTTAGTTGTTTTTTAAAACACAAAAATTCTCAATTCCATGACAGGAAGAAAAAGAGATCTAAATTATACTTTAAATAATGCAGTATCAAAAACTCTGTCTCTCTCTCATTGCCTCCATCATAACCTTAAGAGAGATGTCTGTTCTTGAACATCATTCTTTAAGTCTCTAAGAAAATAAGAGTGAAATGGAAGTGGTGGTAAGAAGGATCTCCTAATAAGGGCTTCTCTTTGCACTACCCTTAATGGGATGTAGGACAAAGACTGATTACCATGAACGCTACAAAATGCGTATTAGAAGACCCAGTTTAGGTGCCGCTTGGGCAGCACAGCTGGTAAAATTGGAACGATACAGAGAAGATTAGCCTGGTCCCTGTGCTAGGATGACGTAAATTGGTGAAGCATTCCATATTAAAAAAAAAAAAAAAAAGACCCAGATTAGGATAAAGAATGGAGCTAGTATATCACATGCATTTAATTGTTTAGTACCTTCTTACACAGTGAGGAGCGTCTGTCATCTGGCACTATTTGTACTACAAACACAAGGCCTTAACAAGTTTATGCTCCTAGGAGACAGAGAACATTTGAGATTCACATTGGAGGTAGGGGGTTCTGAAATCTCTGGTTGAAACTAAGGACTTTTATTTTTTTTTTTTTAAAGATTTTATTTATTTATTTCACAGAGGGAGAGAGATCACAAGGAGGCAGAGAGGCAGGCAGAGAGAGAGAGGGGGAAGCAGGCTCCCCGCTGAGCAGGGAGCCCGATGCGGGCCTCGATCCCAGGACCCTGAGATCATGACCTGAGCCGAAAGCAGAGGCTTTAACCCACTGAGCCACCCAGGCGCCCGAAACTAAGGACTTTTAAAACTTACTTTTAAAACCCCAAGTTCACATTTTAATGAAAACTGCCCCCGAGAAGTGCTCTAGGGAAGAAGACTGTTCTCTGCCAGTTCAGGAGGCCTCAGCAAGGCGTTCATTTTATAGCATCTAAAAACAGCTACTAAATCATTATATCCATTTTACATTGAACATAAAGAAGACCACAAGCTTCCACAGCTGTGATGCTAGATTTTTCAATTTAACTCAATTATCTTTGTTCTTAAACTTTCAGGGGTTATTGTAAATTCACGCTATCATCTTCCCAAATACAGTTTATTAATTCTTTGGGCCAACTTGAATTTAGTGTCTCTAAAGTACTTTAGACACAAAATTAATCAGATACAATTCCTGCTGTAGGTGTTGGGGGTGGGGGAACACATGATTACTTAGAATTTTATTCTGGCATTTACATTGTAACTTATGCTGTAAAATGAAATGAGAACATAGAGGGGCAAATCACTAATTCAAACAGACACTGGAGAAAGAATTGTGGGGTGGAGTTTCCACACAGAGGAAATTCCATGAGATAAGCCCTTAAAGTCTACCCAAGACTTTCAGGGTGCCGCCACTGTAGGGTACGGGGCATCCTCAGGTGCTGGAGTCCACAGGGTGTCCCCCACTGTTAAGCAGGGAAGAGAGTTTGGAATGAGAATCTTAAAGAGCCCTGAATACTGTCCTAAGGGGTTGCACAGGAGAGGTGCTGAGCTATTATAGAACTATTCTCTAAGTGCTATGAAAAACAACGGGGGCGCCTGGGTGGCTCAGTTGGTTAAGCCGCTGCTATCGGCTCAGGTCATGATCCCAGGGTCCTGGGATCGAGTCCCACATCAAGCTCAATGCTCGGCGGAGAGCCTGCTTCTCCCTCTCCCTGTGCCTGCCGCTCTGCCTACTTGTGCTCTCTCTCTCTGTCAAATAAATAAATAAAATCTTTTTAAAAATTAAAAAAAAAAAGAAAAAAAACAACGGAAGACAAGAGGATGGAAAGGCATGTGCTGCAAAAAAAAAAAGTCATGTTTGTATTTTCGTAAGCTCCATTTAGAAAAAAAAAAAGAGCAGTTGACACTGCAAATAAGCTTATTTTATTATATAGCCCTCATTTCTGGATTAGTGCTCTTATTAGAAGAGAAACCAGAGAACGGGGTCACTCTCTCTCCTTCTTGTGAGGACACAGCAGGAAGGTGCCATCTATAAACCCTGAAGCCTCACCAGAACCCACCATGTGGGCACCTTGGTCTCAGATTTCCAGCCTCCAGAACTGTGAGGAAATACATTTCTCATGTATAAGTCACCCAGTTTATGCTATTTTGTCATGACAGCCCAAGCAGACTAAAACAAGTATATTTTCAGATAAAAAGGTTAACAAACATTTGTTTGTAAACACAGAAAATAGCCTGAAGGGAGATGCTACAAATAACATTGTGTTAAGAGGAGGAATGCCTGGGGCATAAAGGTGGGGAGGGAGACTGTTGTATCTTTTGAAGTTTGAACCATGTGAATGTATTACCTAGTGTATAAATGGATGGTTGGATGGATGGATGGATGGGTGGATGGATGGATGAGGCCAAAGCCTCGTTTTTTGCTACTGGATAAAATTCATAGAATTTGTTGCAAAACTTACTCAAAAGGAGAAGACCGATCTCCCTTTACATAATTCAGAAAGTAGAGTGGTCAAAAAAAAACAAGACAAGAACTTTCAAGATCTTTTCATCACAGCTGAAAACATGGAACTATCACAGCTATTCCTGAGTTAGGCGTTATTTTAATTATAAAAGTAATGTGGTTTTTTTTGTAAAATGTTCAAACAATTCAGTAATAAAAGTTTGTCATATATAACCTCCATGCTCCCACCCTCATTCCTCCAACTAAAGAGATAGAAAGAGAAATCACAGGTAAGTTTTTGGCATCCATGCTTTAAATCCACATGTGTCAACTTATCTCCTGAATTTCACTGGAAATTCAGGAACCGGGGAGGGGGTAAGGTGGAGAAATTCATTCACCAACCAATAAGGATCAAAGACAACAGGTGAATGGATATATGTCTTCCCATATAGGTGGGGAGCAAATGCTTACAGTGCAATAAGTAAGGCTGCTCTGTGCAGAACATGGTGGTTATTAGCAGAAGTTGTGAGCGTGGTGGAGGACAGAGCAGTCAGGCAAGGCTTCACACCAGAGGTAGGTTCTAAACTGAGTCTTGAGGAATAAAGAATTTGCCAAGCAGGGCGCCTGGGTGGCTCAGTGGGTTAAAGCCCCTGCTTTCGGCTCAGGTCATGATATCAGGGTACTGGGATCGAGGCCCGCATCGGGCTCTCTGCTCAGCAGGGAGCCTGCTTCCCTCCTCTCTCTGCCTGCCTCTCTGCCTCCTTGTGATCTCTCTCCCTCTGTGAAATAAATAAGTAAAATCTTTAAAAAAAAAAAAAAAAGAATTTGCCAAGCAGACACATTCATGAGGAGAGAATTCTGGTCCATCGAGAAGAAATAGTAAGGCATGTTTGATGGACCGAAATTAATTCAGTATTCCTGGAACATAAATGGAGTTTGGGGGGTTAGAGAAAGGATCAGAGAAATGATGTTTTGCAGTTAGGCAATACCCATACCTGGGAGGGCCTTTCAGCTCCCACCAAAGGATTTGGATGGAGGATGGAATTGAAAAAAAAAAAAAATGTGAGTAGGGGTGATGTAGTCAGATGTGGGATTTGAAGGGAAAAGTTACTGAAGAGGAGATCTGAGGAGGGACAATCAGGTAGCATCAGAGCACCAGAGCCAGAGACCAGGGGAGGACTCTGCTTCTGTCCCAGCAGGGGCCAAACTGGGGGAGTGGTGGTCAGTTTGAAGCGGAGGAAATGATGATGAGCTAGAACTATAAGACCTGAGGGGTGAATTGGGTGTCTTGACTAAGGGAGAAAGAGTCATCAGGGATGCCTAGGGTATATGTTTGACAATGGGTGGATGCCACTACAGTTCTGGAAAGAAGCTGAGGGATACTTATGATTGGAAGGGGAATGTGGTGGCGGGGGGTTGTTGGGGGGAGTGCTGATTTGAGCATGTTGATTATGAGGTACCGATATAATATCCATGTGGCTGCAGATGGACAAAGGTGGATGTAGGTTCCATAAGCCTGAAGTATTTATCATTTGGGGGCCCTTTTAAAGAAAAAGAATGCTGGATTCGGTGTGATGAGGAATATATTTTGAGAATAAGAAATTGTAAAATTATAAAATTTTAAAAGTTGAAAGTATCATAAAATCACAAAACTCATAGAAAATTATATTTTTATTAATTGTCTGACATATCCTTATAATGCTTTTTGCTCTACATTTCTGGGGAGCAACAACTTTTGGAATCCATATTCTAAATGCATATTCATCCTTTCGGCTGGCAAATTCTTTATCTTTACCCCTTTATATGAAACACAATTTTGTAATATTTACTACGAAGAGAGAAAGGATAATTCAACCTTTCCTTTAACATTGCTAATCCAAATTGACTTTTTATGACTAATTTTTTCAAAGAGTTTTTATGACTTCTTACCTCATTATTGATACCATCATGTAGATTTTTAGAATTTCTATCAAATTTGAAAAAACATTTATTAAGTATCTTTCACATATGAGCTGTTTTTATGACTGCTCTAAGCTTATGCCCTACAAACACAGGTATTATGCTAAATTCTTATTTGCATGATTCTAAAGATTCAAGATTCCAAAAACTGTCTGATGCATTTATAGTTGTTCACGCTGTGTTAATAAGTGCATTCCTGACACAAGAGAACTTCAGTTTGGATGAGGTAATGATATAATTTTACACATCCACTAATTAGAAGAATTTCCTACAGGTTAGCTTCTCCTCTATTACCCGCTACCCACTTACTTCCAGTTCAGATAAGATCTCTGACCCTAAACCTTCATTTTCACATGCCAAGGGAATTCACAGAATGGGTAGAAGGAGTATTTCCAGAAGCTGTTGCTATATTAGGATTGCTGGCGATGACTTGAAGTGCTGGAGATGAATAACTAGATACTGCTAATCCTCAACTAAATGTATCCTCAGCTCAACTTCCCCTGAGCTGAACCCCGCAATGCTCTGGTCCTGCCAGTACCACTGGGCTGATGGGGAAGTTCAACTAGTGGGGAGCTGAGCTGGAAAGAAACAACAACCTTAAACATCTGTGGCTAACCTACCTTACTGTATGCATTTTTCAAAAACCTATGATTATGTGAACACCCCTCTCAGAGCCCGGAATGGGCCTGTGCTAAGGCAGGATCTTGACACTTCAGCTTCATGAGAGTCATGGTGAGTCTAAGTGTTAAACTGCAAATGATTTTAAACATAATTGGACCTAGGAAAAGGAGCAGGGGTGTTGAGATGATCAGGGTTCCTGTGTTAGTTGAATCTCTGAGGTGTTTTTGATAATTTTGTATGGACTCCTTCAATTTTATGACAATAGTGCTTATGCCTAAAATAGGCCCTTCTACTAGAACTAAAAATTTAGAGTGTGAAGTATTTCTTTAAATCTTGATCTTTGTAAAGTTCTCCCAGGGCAATAAACTACGGATCAGTAAGTTAAGGAATTAATATAAAAGTTTATTTTCTAATGGTGTTAAACAAAGGAAGTTCTGATTTAATTAAATAAAATTCAATAAACTGTTACCTAGAACGATGCAGGCCTGGGGTTTCACCTGGAATATTCTCCTTCTTTTTAAATGTTTACTATAATTGACAGATTCCAAAGAACAGAGGTGCAGAAACATACTCCTACTGTTAAAATAATAGAGATGAAACATAATTTCCTCTTTCTTCAAAAATGAGACAGACACTTTCAGGTATGACAGGAAATTAAACTTTTTCATTCCACTCACCAAATATTTGAGTGTTTTCTGTTCATCTGGGGTTATTTGGGGACCATTAAGATACAGAGATGAATTAGACTCCCTGTCCTCCTTGAGTCTGAGAGGAGGGGCCAAGATAAGAAAAATACATCAAATGGTTACACTCCTTTTAGGTTAACTAGTTAAATATCTTCCTTCAGCTGATAGTTTGAACTAAGTACTAAGGAAATACAAAGTATAGTGATGTCATCCCCAGGTCAGACAAAAAGGGAAAGATACCTGTTGTTTCAACATTCAATTTCAACATTCAATAATGCAATTTCAACATTCAAAACATGGAGCCCTTGGGCGCCTGGGTGGCTCAGTGGGTTAAAGCCTCTGCTTTCGGCTCAGGTCATGATCTCAGGGTCCTGGGATCAAGGCCCGCATCGGGCTCCCTGCTGAGCAGGGAACCTGCTTCCCCCTCTCTCTCTGCCTGCCTCTCTGCCTACTTGTGATCTCTCTCTCTCTCTCTCTCTCTCTCTCTCTCTGTCAAATAAATAAATAAAATCTTAAAAAAAAAAAATATGGAGCCCTTGCTAAGTCCCAAGTGCAGGCTTAAGTAATAGGAATACAAACAAGAATGAGACCCAAGCCTGCCCTTCAAAGCTTCAGGGTCCAGATGAAGACATAAAAAGGAAAAAAAAAAAAATTTTCAAAGAAGGAAGTAGAGCACTTTATTCAACCAGATGAAACAAAAACTTCTTCCTAGTCCAGGGATCATATGTGAGTCTTTCCACAGCCTAACCCAAACCACAGACTCAAAATGTGAGGTAAGGCCCTCAACTCTATGGTCAACTAATCTTTGAGAAAGCAGGAAAGAATATTCAATAGGGAAAAGACAGTCTCTTCAACAAATGCTGTTGGTAAAATTGGACAGCCACATGCAGAAGAATGAAACTGGACCATTCCTTACATCATACACAAAAATAGACTCAAAATGGATGAAAGACCTCAGTGTGAGACAGGAATCCATCAAAATCCTATAGGAGAACACAGAGAGCAACCTCTGTGACCTGGGCCACAGCAACTTCTTGCTAGACACATCTCCAAAGGCAAGGGAAACAAAGGCAAAAATGAACTATTGGGACTTCATCAAGATAAAAAGCTTTTGCACAGCAAAGGAAACAGTGGACCAAACCAAAAGACAGCCAACGAGATGGGAAAAGATATTTACAAATGACATATCCAATAAAGAGCTAGTATCCAAAATCTATAAAGAACTTATCAAACTCAACACCCAAAGAACAAATAATTCAATCAAGAAATGGGCAGAAGACATGAACAGACATTTCTCCAAAGAACATACAAATGGCCAATAGACATACGAAAAAATATTCAACATCACTCAGCATTAGGGAAATACAAATCAAAACTACAATGAAATAGAATGTCACACTGGTCAGAATGGCTTCAATTAACAAATCAGGAAATGACAGATGTCAGTGAGGATGTGGAGAAGGAGGAACCCTCTTAAACTGTTGGTGGGAATGCAAAATGGTGCAGCCACTGTAGAAAACAGTATGGAGGTTCCTCAAAAAGTTAAAAGTTAAAATTTAAAAGAGCTACTCTATGACCCAGCAATTGCACTACTAGGTATTTATCCAAATGATACAAACATAATGATTTGAAAGGGCACCCATACCCCAATGCTAATAGCAGAAATGTCCACAATAGCCAAACTATGGAAAGAGCCCAGATGTCCATCAACAGATAAATGGGTAAAGAAGATGTGGAGATATACACACACACACACACACACACACACACACAAGAAAGAAAGACAATTATCATATGATTTCACTCATATGTGGAATTTAAGAAACAAAACAGAGGAGCTTAGGGCAAGGGAGGAAAAAATAAAACAAGATGAAATCAGACAGGGAGACAAACCATAAGAAACTCTTAATCATAGGAAACAAACTGAAGGGTGCTGGAGGGGTGAGGGGGTAAGTGGATGTGGTAACTGGGTGATGGACTTTAAGGAGGGGACATGATGTAATGAGCGCTGGGTGTTATATAAGACTGATGAATCACTGAACTCTACTTCTGAAACTAGTAAAACACTATATGTTAATTAATTCATTTTAAATTTTAAAAATTATGGCAAAAAAAAATGCAAGACAGGAGGAAAACTATTAAAGCTGTGCTGTCCCAACAAAAAGCCTGCCAGGAATGGCTGTACCATCACAGTAATTAAAAGTTCAGGATCGTTGGGGCACCTGGGTGGCTCAGTCAATTAAGCAGCCAACTCTTGATTTCAGCTCAGGGTGCTGAGATTGAGCCCCACATCAGGCTCCCCACTCAGTCTGCTTGAGATTCTTTCCCTCTGACCCTCCCCATGCTTGTTTGCTCATTCTACCTAAAAAAAAGAAAGAAAGAAAGAAAAAAGTTCAGGATCAAGACTGCATGGCCTCAAATCCTCTCAAATCCTGGTTCTCGCCCTTAATTTATCTATGGCTTTGAGCAAATCACTTTATTTCTTTGTGCCTCATTTACGCAAATGAAAATATGAATACTTCCTGGTTGTGTCTTTTTGAGTATAAAATGAGGTAATCCATCTCATATTTCCTTAGATCAATGCCTAACCCACAGCACGCACTACACGTGTGTGATTTATCGCTGTCTGTCTCTCATGAAAATTGCTCTGGTGGTGAGTGGTGGAATACGCTGCTTTGGGGTCATAGGAGAGGAGGAAAAGTAGACTCTGGAGGAGACAGATAAGGCTTCATTAATGCTGTACCCTTGCTTTGGGTCGGGTAGGAAAGCTGATATTACTGGTTTAAAGGGCAATTGAAGGAGAGGAGCCTGCCCGGAACATCTGGGAAGGAAACGGCATGTGCAACAGACAGCACAGCGTCACAGAGGCACCTGGCATGCAAGGGATGGACAAAGGGAGCTGGATAAAGCTGAACAAAGAGTGCATCGGAACCAATGCTTGAAATACAAGCCCAACTTTGGCAAAGAGAAATGGAATAAGGATATTGGTGGGAATCAGGTGGGAGACAGTCTAGGCAGAAAGAAGAAACACAGGGAGCAGGTTTGGAGAACATCCAGCAGTGGGATTTGGCTGGAGGGTAAAGTGGGATAGGAGGTAAAGAGACAGAAGAGGGAAAGAAGAGTTAGATTCCTATCATGAAGGGTTTTAGAAGTCACTGCAGGGAAGTTTACCTACAGCCCTTCAAACAATGCAAAGGGAAGGACTAAAGGTTTTTTGGGTTGAATCAGCAGGGGAGTGACAGGATCACATTTTGTATTTAAACGGATTAATCAGGCAGTACTATACCGAGGATGAGTGTGGGAAAGAGAGGTGCAAGATTGTCAGCAGAAAGGTAATTTCCTCCAGGAGTTTATCATGTCTAAATTTGGGACCAACTCTATAAAGCTGAAATTTATAAATCTCCGTATAAGTACGTGGTCTATTAGAAATCTGGAGGCAAAGCTGTAAGGATATTATGACTATGACTCCACTAGAGGGTAGTAGAGACAAATTGGTAAAATAGATGAAGCCACTCTTATCCCTACCTGCTACAAACCAAGTATTTTTCTTTTGTCTATATTTTGTAAAGGTTGCAGCTTAATTCACTTATCCCATGACTGAGGAAAATATGACAAGTACATTTAGTGGGTTGTAGCTCTAGACAATTTAATAAATTTGACATATCCATCTCCAGACGGCAATAAAGCTGAATTGGCTAGACTTGGAAACTAGTTGGCATTTACCCTTTTAACAATAACCAATATCTCATTATGGCCTTGAGTGGAAACTCTCCTTTTAAACTGAATCCTGAATAGTTTCTTAATTGATTGTGCTTTTTAAAAAAAAAAAGATGACAGGGTGNGATGACAGGGCGCCTGGGTGGCTCAGTGGGTTAAAGCCTCTGACTTCAGCTCAGGTCATGATCTCANAGATGACAGGGTGCCTGGGTGGCTCAGTGGGTTAAAGCCTCTGACTTCAGCTCAGGTCATGATCTCAGGGTCCTAGGATCAAGCCCTGTATTGGGCTCTCTGCTCAGCAGGGAGCCTGCTTCCTCTCTCTGCCTGCCTCTCTGCCTACTTGTGATCTCGCTCTCTGTCAAGTAAATAAATAAAAAAAAAAAAAATTAAAAAAAAAAAGATGACAATGATGAAGAAGATAAAAGTCATATACTTGAAAAAAACTTGTNAACTTAAAAAAAAAAAGATGACAATGATGAAGAAGATAAAAGTCATATACTTGAAAAAAACTTGTTATATTGTAATAACATTTTCTATAATAACAAAATTTTAAAGCCAACCTAGAAGTCTAATAGAGAAATGGTTAAATACTTAGATTATGGTATTTCCCTTAATCAAATACGACATACTCAGACACAAATACTGTGATTGCAAGTATGTAAAAGCATGAACTGTATATTATACTAGAAGGAAATAGACACAGATTATTAGGGTAATGGGATGTGTGGTTATTTAAAAACATTGCCATTCAACTAGTTTCATGCTGTTTTTACAATGACCACACACCAAAAGGGAAGAATATGCTGTCAATATCACTTTACTTATAATTTCAAGGTACTGCTATTTAACTAACACTTTTCAAAGCTTCACAGTGTAAAAATCATTATATATTAAACCTTTAATCAGAATAACTCTCTTCAATTACCTAAAAAAACAAAAAAGAAAGAAAGAAAGGAGGGAGGGAGGGAGGGAGAAAGGAAGGAAGGAAGGAACTAAAATGAGACTTCTAGAATATACCGGCTATTGTAGCTACAAACAAAATATCTCTGGAGTAAAATATAGTATTTTAGATCTATGAATACCTTCCTCGATAGCTGAAGGAAAGGAATGCAAAGGGACATAAAGAGAGATGCAAGATTGCCAGCAGAAAGGTAATTCCCTCCAGGAGTTTATCATCTCTAACTTTAGGACCAGCTCTATAAAGCTGAAGTTTATAAATCTCTGTATACATGTTATACAGTGTATACATGTTTTTTTCTAGCAGAAAAAACAGAAACTTAAAATGGAATTTGTCCAACATCATATGATTTCTTGCATATATGCAATTTAAGAAACAAAACAGATGAACATGGGTAAAAGGAAAGAAAAATAAAGTAAGATAAAAACAGAGAGGGAGACAAAGCAAAAGAGTCTCTTAATTTTACGGAACAAACTGAGTGTTGCTGGAGGAGAGGTGGGTGGGGGGATGGGGTAATTGGGTGATGGGCATTAAGGAGGGCACTTGATGTAATGAGCTCTGGGTGTTATATGCAACTGTTGAATCACTAAATTCTATTCCTGAAACTAATAATACACCATATGTTAACTAACTTGAATTAAATAAAAATAAATAAATAAAGTGGAATTTCTCCATATTTCAATATCAAATAGACAAGTCTTGGGGTAAGGGAAGAAGCTCTGTAGACTTATTCAGTCATGAGAATGTCCAAGTTGAACATCCTTTTCCTTTTTTTTTTTTAAAGATTTTATTTATTTACTTCACAGAGGGAGAGAGATCACAAGGAGGCNTCTTTTCCTTTTTTTTTTTTTAAAGATTTTATTTATTTACTTCACAGAGGGAGAGAGATCACAAGGAGGCAGAGAGGCAGGCAGAGAGGGGGGGGGAAGCAGGTTCCCTGCTGAGCAGGGAGCCCGATGTGGGCCTCGATCCCAGGACCCTGAGATCATGACCTGAGCTGAAGGCAGAGGCTTTAACCCACTGAGCCACCCAGGCGCCCTGAACATCCTTTTCCATCTTTAAAAACATAAACTCCAAATTTGAAAATGAACTCATCTTCATTTTAATGGCTTCTAAATACTTGGAATGGCAACAATCATAGGGTTTTTAAATAGTAAAATGGTAGAGTTCATGAGACTTAGAGATCATCTAATGAGAAATGTGGTAAAGAGATTCAGTGCTTACATTCACCAGCGTTCAGAGATTCACACATTTATTTTATTTAAGTTCCTGATAACAAACAGTGTAACTTTGTCAGTATGTAGGAAATACACATATGTATATATTAAATTATATGTGTGTATAGATTAATAGACAGGTAAAGTAAATTAATTTAAATATTTCAGTATGGTAACAATAGCTACCTTTTATAACATTCAGCCATGCCAGGCGCCTGGGTGGCTCAGTGGGTTAAAGCCTCTGCCTTTGACTCAGGTCATGATCTCAGGGTCCTGGGATCGAGGCCCGCATCGGGCTCTCTGCTCCGCTGGGAGCCTGCTTCCTCCTCTCTTTGCCTGCCTCTCTGCCTACTTGTAATCTCTCTCTCTGTGTGTCAAATAAATAAATAAAATCTTTAAAAACAAAAACAAAAACATTCAGCCATGCCATGAGCTAAGCAAAGAACTTTAAATGGACTGTCTTTAAAGATGGAACAATCCTGTTGATAAAGATTCTGCTTCAGATGAGGAAACTGAGTTGTAGAGAGATCTAATATTTGCCCAGTGTCAGTCAGCTAATAAGAGGTAGAATGGAGACTTGAACCCAAGGATTTTCTGACTCCAGAGCACAGCTTCTCTACCACCGTGCAATCTTCCACTTAGATGCAATCAAATAAATATACACTCTAAGATGATAAATTATTGGAAATATTATTAACACTAATTTTGTTAAATAGAAGTTATATATTTAGTCTCCTTATACTGTGTATCTTCATGATAATTTCATCCTTACTAGTGCCTCCTTAAAGAACAGTGGAAGTGTATCATTTTCTTTAAATAAGAATGTGATTAAACAAGGTTGAATCATTGCTTAATGGTAGAGTATTTAAAATAGTTGTTCATTATTCTCGGAACACCACAATTATTAGCTTCAGATGAAAGGGATGAAAAATTCAGAGCTCATTCTCAAATAGCTGTAGGCCCAGCTTTTCTCCCATCACTAGAATTTTCCACTCAAGGGACATGGTTATTTTCAGTGTTTCCGGGGGAGCAGGCTTGTGGTGACTTATGAACACAGAAGTGGGATAATGTAATGCTTGGTTCATGACAGTCTCATCATTGGTGCATTTATGACCCTCTTTATTCATATAATTATTAATTTATTGAAATAATGTAATAAGCATTCGTGAAACCATAACCCACATAAAAACTTCAACCTTAACAGTACTTTGCAACTATGTGACCCTCTTTTCACTGTCATCTTGTTCTGCCAGCACCCCAGCTCCAGGTAATTGCCATTCTTAATCATCATTTCCTTTGCTGGTATTTTTATTTGGTTTTATCTTATCTATATGGTGTCAAAGAGAGTGTGTATATGTGCTTCCCCTCAACTTTTTATTTAAAAATTGTAAATCTACAAAAAAGTTGAGAGTAATAATAATAAAACCCTATGCCCTTCTCCTAGATTCATCAATTATTACTATTTTGCCAAATTTGCTTTTTCTTATCTTCTCTCTCGCTTACCCCCATCTCTCCCTTTCCTGAGTTATTCATTCTCACATAAATTACAGACACCATGATTTACCCCAAATACTTCACCATGCATCTCTTTTTTTATGATAACAAGAAAAAAGTTCTATTAATTAATTAATTAATTAACTTTATTTTTTCAGTGATCCAAGGTTCATTGTTTATGCACCACACCCAGTGCTCCACGCAATACATGCCCTCCTTAAGACTCGCCACCAGGCTCACCTATCCCCTCTTCCCCCTCCCCTCGATAACCCTCAGTCTGTTTCTCAGAGTACACAGCTTCTCATGGTTCATCTCCTTCTCCAATTTACCCCATTCAGTTTTCCTTTCCTTCTCCTAAAGTCCTCATTTTAGTCCTTATGTTCCACAACTAGGGGACCATATGATAATTGACTTTTCTGCTTAACTTGTTTCACTGAGCATAATCTCCTCCAGACTGCTCCATGTTGATACAAAAGTTGGGTATTCATCCTTTCTGATGGCTGTGTAATATTCCATTGTGTATACGGACCACATCTTATTTATCCATTCATCTCTTGAAGGGCATCTCCACTCTTTCCACAGTTTGGCGATTGTGGACATTGCTGCTATGAACATTGGAGTACATATGGCCCTTCTTTTCACTACATCTGTATCTTTGGAGTAAATACCCAGTAGTGCAATTGCAGGGTCATAGGGTAGCTCTATTTTTAATATTTTGAGGAACCTCCACACTGTTTTCCAAAGTGGCTGCACCAACTGGCATTCCCACCAACAGTGTAAGACGGTTCCCCTTTCTCCACATCCTCCCCAACACTTGTTTCCTGCCCTGTTGATTTTGGCCATTCTAACTGGTGTAAGGGGATATCTCAATGTGGTTCTGATTTAATGAACATTTTTTCATATGTCTGTTAGCCATTTGGATGTCTTCTTTGGAGAAGTGTCTGTTCATGTCTTCTGCCCATTTTTTGACACTATGATCTGTTTTTTGGGGTGTTGAGTTTGAGGAATTCTTTATAGATCTTGGATATCAGCCCTTTGTCTGTAGTGTCATTTGTGAATATCTTCTCCCATTCCATGGGTTGCCTCTTTGTTTTGTTGACTGTTTCCTTGCTGTGCAGAAGCTTTTTATCTTGATGAAGTCCCAAAAGCTCATATTCACTTTTGTTTCTTTTGCCTTTGAAGACTTGTCTTGAAAGAAGTTGCTGTGGCTGATGTCAAAGAGGTTACTGCCTATGTTCTCCTCTAGGATTTTGATAGAGTCCTGCCTCATGTTGAGGTCTTTCATCCATTTTGAGTTTATCTTTGTATGTATGGTATGAAAGAATGGTCGAGTTTCAATCTTTTATACATAGCTGTCCAATTTTCCCAGCACCATTTATTAAAGAGACTGTCTTTTTTCCACTGGATATTTTTTCCTGCTTTGTTGAAGATTATTTGACTGTAAAGTTGAGGGTCCATATCTGGACTCTCCACCCTGTTCCATTGGTCTATGTGTTTGTTTTTGTGTCAGTACCATGCTGTCTTGGTGACCATAGGTTTGTAATAAAGCTTGAAATCAGGCACCATGATGCCCCCCGCTTTTTTTTTTCTTTTTCAACATTTCCTTAACAATTCGGGTTTTTTTCTGGTTCCATACAAATTTGAGGATTGTTTGTTCCAGTACTTTGAAAAATGCTGGTGAAATTTTGATCCGGATGGCATTGAAAGTATAGATTGCTCTGGGAAGTATAGACATTATAACACCAAGAACCATAAGATACCTTGGAATAAACCTAATGAAAGAGGTAAAAGATCTGTACTCGAGGAACTACAAAACACTCATGAAAGAAATTGAAGAAGATACAAAAAGATGGAAAAGCATTCCATGCTCGTATATCAGAAGAACAAACATTGTTAAAATGTCACCATGCATCTCTTAAGAACGATGTTTTCCAGGTCCCTGGGTGGCTCAGTCCTTAAGCATCTGCCTTTGACTCAGCTCATGATCCCAGGACCCTGGGATCAAGCCCTGTACCAGGCTCCCTACTCGGCAGGAAGCCTGCTTCTCTCTCTCCTACTTCCCCTGCTTGTGTTCCCTCTCTCATTGTCTCCCTTCTGTCAAATAAATAAATAAAATCTTTTAAAAAATAAATTCAACTCAGTTTACATATACTGTATTATTAGTTTTGGAGGTAGAATTTAGTGATCCATCAGTTGAATTCAAAATCTGTGCTCATTGCATCAAGTGCCCTTCTTAATGCCCATCACCCAGTTACTCCATCCCCCCTCCCCTCCAGCAAACCTGTTTGTTCTCTATTGTTAAAAGTCCCTTATGGTTTGTCTCCCTCTCTGTTTTCCTCTTATTTTATTTTTCCTTCCCTTCCCCCATGTTCATCTGTTTTGTTTCTTAAATTCCACATATGAGTGAAATCATATGGTATTTGTCTTTCTCCGACTTATTTCACTTAGTATAATACCCTCTAGTTCTATTCATGTCTTTGCAAATGTCAAGATTTCTTTCTTTTTGATGGCTGACTAATATTCCATTGTATATATTCTTTCTTTTGGTGACTGAGTAATATTCCATTGTATACAATGGAAAAAATTTATACACCACATCTTCTTTAGCCATTCACTTATTGATGGACATCTGGGCTCTTTCCCTATTGTTTCATTTTGTTTTTGATGATATTATTTGTAAGCCAGTTGTCCCGAGACAGTGTCCCCATGATACATCTGATAATTTCTTCATGGTGTCATTTACCTTGTTCCAATATTTCCTGTATTATATAAAGTATCTTCTGTACCTGGCAGTTAGATCTAGACGCTTGATTAAATTCAGGTTAAACATTTTCAGCAAGGAAATTTCATAATGAAGTTGTGTGGCTCACATCACATCGTGTCAAGAGGGACATGAGGCAAGTTGTTCACTTCATGGCATTGATAACTTTTAGCTCTTTTCCTTTTTAAAGATATGTCCACAAATTCTTTGACAGTCTTCTGTTCATGAGATACATCTTAATTCCCCACCCTTCCTGCCACGGCATGGAGACCCTCAGACCATGGATGGAACTAAGTCTCTGCCTAATAGGGAACACTGAAGTCTTGCTAGTAAGTCAGCTTGGAAGTGGATCCTCTGTCAGGACTTGGTTATTAATTATATTTTTCAAGGAATTTGTTTACTGGGTCCAATTTTCCAAACTGTTGCCGAAAGTGATAATAGTGTTCTGTTATAATATTTTCTCTCCAATATTTCTATAGATCGTTCTAATTCACAGTATTATTTATGATTTTTCTCCTTTTTTTCTGGTACAATCTTGTCAGATGTTTAACTATTTTACTTGTTTTTAAAGAACTGATGTTTGCCTTTAACATTCTGTTTTTTTCTGTTGTTGTTGTTGTTTGTTGTTGTTGTTTAAATAATCTCTACACCCAACATGGAACTCAAACTCATGACCCTGAGATCAAGAGTCGCATGCTCTACTGAGCCAGTCAGGTGGCCCATTACTAATGTTTGTTTCATATTTTGATTTCTGCTCTTATTTATATTACTTCTTTCTTTCTAACTCATTAACTTCTAGCCCCTTGTATTAATACGAGTATTTTTTTTAAAGATTTTATTTATTTATTTCACAGCGGGAGAGAGATCACAAGGAGGCAGAGAGGCAGGCAGAGAAAGAGGGGGAAGCAGGCTCCCCGCTGAGCAGAGAGCCCGATGCAGGCCTCGGTCCCAGGACCCTGAGATCATGACCTGAGCCGAAGGCAGAGGCTTTAACCCACTGAGCCACCCAGGCGCCCGATACGAGTATTAATATCTAAAATGTCCCCCAGGGTCGCCTGGGTGGCTCAGTCAGTTAAGCATCTGACTTCAGCTGAAGTCATGATTTCAGGATCCTGGGGTCAAGCCCCGAGTCTGAGTCTGGCTCACCACACACCGGGGAGTCTGCTTCTCCCTCTCTCTCTGCCCCATTCCTCATTTGTGCTCTCTCTCAAAGAAATAAAATCTTTTTAAAAAATAAGTAAAAAATAAAATGTCCCTCATGTGTACACTTGAAACCAATGTAAGACTTTATGTTAATTATACCAGAATTAAAAAACAAAAAAAAATCATCCCTCATAATATCACTAATTCTGTATCCTATAAGCTTCAACATATAGTGTCTTAACTTTTTGAACATATGGAATACAGTAAAAGTAACTGTTTAAATGTCCGTTGTCTGCTAATTCTAATGTCTGTTCTGTCCTATTTTGTTTTTAGATCACTTTTTTCCTTCAATATTGGTTGTATTTTCCTGTTTTTTTGCATGCTTGGTAATTTTTTTTACTGTGTCAGACATTATGAATTTTACATTGCTGGGGGGTCAATACTTTTGTATTTCTATAAATATTTCTGAGTTTTGCTCTAGGCTATAGACAAATTCCTTGGAAACAGTTTGATCCTTTCCAGGTCTGCCTTTATGGTTTGTTAGGCAGGACCAGAGCAGGGTTTTGTCTGGGGCTAATTATTCCCCACTACTGTGGCAAGGTCCCTCAGAGTACTCTTCCTGTTGTTCCAGAAATCATGAGGTTTTCTAGTCTGGCAGGGCCTGGGTGAACACATTTTAACCCTTTCATCCTTTGGGTAGTTGTGTTAGAGTTCTCCAGAGAGATAGAACCAATAGGTTATATATATGTATTATTGTACGCAATAATAATACAATTATATAATATAGAGTAATAGTACAATAGTAATAGAACCAGTAGGATGATATATGTACTACGATATATATTATTATTGTCCGGAATTAAAAAAAATTATTGTCAGGAATTATAATTATATTATTTAATTATTTTTTATGTCATGTAATTATATTACTAATATAAGGAGTTGACTCACATGATTATGGAGGCTGCGAAGCCTCAAGATCTGTAAGCAGCAAGCTGGAGACCCAGGAGATCCAGTGGTGTAAATTCCAGTCTGAAAGCTGGCAAGCTCAAGATGCAAGAAGAGCCAGTGTTTCGATTTGAGTCTGAAGATAGGAGAAGACCAGAATCCCAGATTGAAGGCAGTCAGATGAGAAGACTTCCCCTTTGGGGAGGGTCAGCCTTTTGTTCTATCCAGGACTTTGACTGATTATGTGATGCCCACCCATACTGCAGAGTGCAATCTGCTTTGTTCTGTCTACGAATTCAAATTTGAATCTCACCCAGAAACACCCTCACAGACACACTCAGAGTAATGTTTCACCCAATACTGGGCCCCCTGTGGCCCAGTCAAGTTAACACATCAAGTTAAGCATCATAGTAGTTCTTGTCTTGCTCTTTTATGGGTTCCATACATGCATGTGTCATCACCACTCTCCTGAATCTTGAGGACACAGTCTGCAGATTTCCAGGGTTCTCTGTGCATGTGTCTCTGCTGAGACTTCAGTCCTGGGAGTGCCAACTGTATTACTTTGACTCCCTGAACTCCCAACTTTGCCTCTTCGATTCAGTGAGTCTCCCAGTCACCACCTGTGTCTCCCCTCCCTGCACCACTGACTAGAAGCTCTCAAGGCAGTGGACTGGAACAATCTTTGGGTTCATCCCATTTGATTCCAATCTCTCATGGATCACAGTCTTAAGTTGCCTGATGGCCAGGGTTTTGAAAACTGTTGTTTCATATATTTTATTTTTTATTATTTTTTGGTGTTTTAGGTGGGAGGATAAATTGAGGACCTGTTATTTCAGGCTGCCACAAAGAAGCCTGTACAGAGTTCTAGGTTTTATTTTCAAATTTCCAGTGTGATTTTTCTGTCTAACTCAGGGTTCTCGAAGAGTAGATTTTTTAAATTTTAAATACGAAAAGACCTTTCATTTATCACTTTCAAATTAAATTTTTTAAAAGATTTTATTTATTTATTTGACAGAGAGAGAGAGAGAGAACACAAGCAGGGTGAGAGGGAGAAGCAGGTTCCCCGTTAAGCAGGAAGCCTGACGCAGGCCTCAATCCCAGGACCGTGGGATCATGACCTGAGCCAAAGGCAGACACTTAACCAACTGAGCCACCCAGGCATCCCAATTCAAATTAATTTTTTTAACAAAACAGAAAACCTGTTTTTAAATGATACCTGATCTTTGAAATTTTTGATGTTTGCTTTATTGGCTTGGTACAGTATCAATTTTTGTAAATGTACCATGTGAATTAGAGGAAGCAGGGTATCCTCTAATCTTAGATGTAGATTTATACATACATTCATTAAATTCGGGCTCATTAATGGTGTTTTTATCTGACTTTTAAATCACTCTTAAATTTTTGACAGCCACATCTATCAATATTTGAGATAAATGTGTTGAAATCTTTCAATATGATAGCTGGATCTATCAATTTCGACCTGCAATTCTATCATATTTTGTTTTATTTTTTAAAGGATATTTTATTATGTACTTACATATTTAGTTATACTACATCTTGGTTAATTGAAACTTCCATCATTATGTAGTAACCATACTTTTTTCCTAACAATGCTTTTGTTCTTAGACTGTCTGATAGAAGTTTTATATGAGAAATACACGTATTTTAAAATTTTCTAGGGGCCACATTGAAAGGATAGAAAGAAATAAAAAGAAAAACAAAGACAAAAAAACAAAATAAATAAAAAAGTAAAAAGAAACAGATGGAATCTATTTTTTTTTTCATTTCCTGAGGAAGTTGTTTGCTTGGCAATTGAAATCAAAGTTTTTAAAATTAATTAATTATTTCTTTTTATTATGTTCAATTAACCAGCATATAGTACATCATTAGTTTTTGATGTAGTGTTCAACGATTCATTAATTGCGTATAACACGCTGTGCTCATCACCACACGTGCCCTCCTTAATACCCATCAACCAGTCACCGAATCTCCCCATCCTCCTCCCTTCTGGAACCCTCAGTTTGGTTCCCAGAGTCCAGAGTCTCTTATGGTTTGTCTCCCTCTCTGATTTCTTCCCATTCAGTTTTCTCTCCCTCCCCCTGTGGTCCTCTGCACTAGTCCATATGTTCCACATGTAAGTGAAACCATATGATAATTGTCTTTCCCTGCTTGACTTATTTCACTTAGCATAATCACCTCCTGTTCCAGCCATGTCGATGCAAATGGTGGATATTCATCCTTTCTTTTTTTTTTTTTTTTAAGATTTTATTTATTTATTTGACAGAGAGAGAGAGATCACAAGTAGGCAAAGAGACAGGCAGAGAGAGAAGTGGAAGCAGGCTCCCTGCTGAGCAGGCAGCCTGATGCAGGGCTTGATCCCAGGACCCTGAGATCATGACCTGAGCCGAAGGCAGAGGCTTAACCCACTGAGCCACCCAGGCGCCCCGGTATTCATCCTTTCTGATGGCTGAGTAATATTCCATTGTATATATGAACCACATCTTTACCCATTCATCTGTAGAAGGGCATCTTGGCTCCTTCCACATTCTGGCTATCAACTTTAATAATATGTTTACTTAACCCAATATATTTAAAATGTTATTAAATTAAACATATAATAGAAATAATTATCAAAGAGATATCACAATTTCTTATTTTTTGTGATAAGTCCTTGAAATCTGGTGTGTATAAAACACTTATGGAACATCTCAAGACTAACCACATCTCAGACTAACCACATTTCAAGTGCTCAAGAAGCCATTTGTGGCTAGTGCCTATCATATTGGACGATGCAGGTCTACCGGGGAGTACCAGCTTACCTTTGTTTAATATTTGTCTGTAGCTCCTTTATTCATCTTTTACTTTGAAACATTCTGTATTCATGAGCCTTGAGTCTTTGTAAAAGCTTTATGCATTGTTTTATGGAGTTTAAGATACATATATAATCTGGCATTTGAACTACTTTGAAATCAGGATTCACCTTACAATCAATGGAGCATTAACAATGTGTCATACAGGCGGTATTTGCATCATAGTTGTCATTGTCTGAACATGCACAAGCATCAAAAGTACCTGTATCTCTATGCCTGGCTGGCTCAGGGGGTAGAGCATGCAACTTTTGATCTTGGAGTTGTGAGTTCAAGCCCCACATTGGGCCTAGAGCTTACTTAAAAAAAAAAAAGTACTCATATCAAAACTTGAAGAATGGATGTCAGTGGTTCAGAATCAAACCCCAAGAGAGCATCGTGGGACTTTCTTTTAGTCCCTAAGAACCAAATGGTTGTGGGAAAGGAGTGAAGAAAGTGTGAATCAGATATGTTTGCCAATATTCACAAAATAAGATTAAGCAAAGTAGACTACTTTACGTAATTGGGAAGCTGTCCTAGGAGCCAAAACCCTGGCTTTCAGTTCTTTTTTGGATTATTTCAGGAAGTGCTGAGTCACCAATGCTCTTGATGGCATAGACAATAATATTGCATGGATATTGACAAATGGAAAGGTGATTCATGAGGGTGGGTGGATGTGATGAAGTTTTAGAAATACTTTAATCAATTTATTTTGTTTCTATTTTACTTTTTATGTGTACATAATAGTTATGTGTGATAAATTATATGTCTAAATAAATCTAAAAGGGCTCTTTAAATTAGGATTAAATAAAGTCTAAGTGATCAGAAAGCTTTTGTCATAATTTAATTAAAAATTATTAAAATGTTTAATATTTCATTTTAATTTAATATTATTAGAATAATATTATTAAAAATAATCTTTTTTACTTAGATTTACAAAATATAATTAGTATACCTTTTAGATTTGATGGCATGTTATATATGATTAAACAAGGTTTCTAGATTTCAGTTTTGCTTTATACAATATGATGACCTCTTTTAACTGCCAAGTTGTGTTCACTTACATTTCTTGTAATTAATTGCAATTTATATTTCAAAATCTACCCCCTTTCTCTGTGCTTCTTTTAACCCTCTTATTATGTATCTTGCCATTTTGGCATGCTCTCATGTGCCTTTAATACCTAGAATATTAAATTTGGGGTATTTATGGATACTCTCTCTCTCTTGCCATCCCTACTATAGAGATATTATGGTGGGTAGAATAATGGCTTCCCAAAGATGTCCACATCCTAATCCTTGAAACCTATGAATGTGTTTTGCCCTTACATGGCACAAGGGATTTTGCAAATGTGATGAAGTTTAAGGACCTTGAGATGCGGACATTATCCTAGATTATCCAGGTTGGCTCAATCTAATCAGTTGTCCTTAACAATGTCCTAAAGGGGGAAGGAGTCAGAGAGTCAAAGGAAAATATGACAATCTGGGAAGGATGGTTAGAGAGATACAAGGTTGCTGGCTTTGAAGGTGGTCTACAAGCCAAGGAATACAGTATCAGCTTCTAGAAGCTGGAAAAGGAAATGGATTCTCTCTTAGAGCCTCCAGAAAGAAATGCAGCCTTGGTCTCACCTTGATTTCATCCCAGTGAAACATGTGATGTACTATTAACCTACAGAGCTGTAAGATAATAAATTTATGTTATTCTAAGCCACTATATTTTGCTACAGTAGCAAGAGAAAACTAGTGAGGATATTTTAAGGTAAACATAAACTTTACCAATATTTGAAGACCTTTATATATCTCATACTTTTTTTTTTAAGATTTTATTTATTTATTTGACAGAGAGATCACAAGTAGGAGAGAGGCAGGCAGAGAGAGAGGAGAAAGCAGGCTCCCTGCTGAGCAGGAAGCGGATGTGGGGCTCAATCCCAGGACCCTGAGATCATGACCTGAGCTGAAGGCAGGTCACTGAGCCACCCAGGCACCCCAATATACCTCATAGTTTTTAAACTTGTTTCCTCTTATTTATACTTTATCTAAAACTGTTTTCAAGGATGGGTCTTTGTGTTGTAAATATTCTGAGGCCTTAAACATCCGAGAAACTTTTTACCAAGCCCTTATATTTAGCTATTAAAAAATTCTAGATCCTTAGTCGTTTTTCCTTTTTAAAAAATATATATATATATTTATTTTTTTCTGCAAGATTTAGAATTTCTTTTTCCTACGGTATTTTAAAATTTCAAATAGAGGGCGCCTGGGTGGCTCAGTGGGTTAAAGCCGCTGCCTTCGGCTCAGGTCATGATCCCAGGGTCCTGGGATCGAGGCCCACATCGGGCTCTCTGCTCGGCGGGGAGCCTGCTTCCTCCTCTCTCTCTGCCTGCCTCTCTGCCTACTTGTGATCTCTCTCTGTGTCAAATGAATAAATAAAATCTTTAAAAAAAAAAAAATTTCAAATAGATACAGGTGAAGTCTTTTGTTTTGTTTTGTTTTTCTTAATTTGAGGCTTTATGACTCTAGGTCTTCCAGCCTTTTTAATTTGAACATTTTGTCTCCATTATCTCTTCAAATATTTACTCCTCCCTATTTCTATTTTTCTCTATTTTGGTGACTGTTTTTACCCATATGTTAACAGTTATATTCTTTTTTTTTCAGATTAAAAAAAATTTTTTTAAGTAATCTCTACACCTAGCACGGGGCTCAAAGTCACAAGACAACATCAAGAGCTGCATACTCCAGCTGAGAGAACCAGGCACCCTACAATTATGCTCTTTCATATCATCTGGCTTTATTTTTATATTTTCGTTTGCTTTTTTCTTCTCCTTCTTCCTTTGTTGAGAATTCCTCAAAATGATCTTCCCATATGCTATTTTCCTCAGCTGGATCCTCTTAATATTTACCCTATCTAGTATGTTATTTATCCCATTTATTGTATTTCTCATAACAATTTTTTTGCACTTTTCCATTTAAAATAGTTTCTTTGTTTACACTGTTATTTGTTTTCTTCTTTTTTTGTGTGAGGGTATGTTTCAGACTTATTTTAAACTCTTTGTCTGTTGTTCTAACACACGCTTCTAAGGAAATCTGTAATCACTTGTTATTTTTCTTTCTAAATAGGTGTCTGGTTATTTTAGCCCGTGAGCTCCTACTCTTCTGGAAGAATTGCCTGCTTCACATCCTGGGAGAGGCCAAAGTCCACCCCTGACTGGGTGTTAGGAAGTGGGATAAGCCCCAGGATAGAGAGCCCGACACCCGAACATCACGATGAATTATTTCTCTCTCTGTGAAAGGCAGGATGAATCTGCTTTCAAGGGAAGTACTCCTGAGCCTGAGTAAGTGAGTCTGGGGGGTGGGGGGGGCATGGGGAAGGATCCGCTCCAGAGAAGTTAGTTCCCCCTGTTTCCTCTGCTCTCCACCTGCTCTTGTGTGCTGCCTCTGGTCCAGCATTCCCCCACAGGGTCTTTGTGACTTCTACTTGTTTAGCGTAAGGTGACAAAAATAGGTGACGAGAATACAGACTATGGAAACCTGGACACAGTGACTGTCTACCTCTGAATCCACAGGGACAGGACAGGGTTAACACGTGGTTAAGAGGCCAATATATCATTTTGTAGTGAAATAGCGATAAATGGGATGAGGATGGCACAAGGAAGGTATTTCCATATCAATTACAAATACAATTGGCTATCTAACAAAGAGTGAAGATAGAGGGGGCGCCTGGGTGGCTCAGTGGGTTAAAGCCTCTGCCTTAGGCTCAGGTCATCTCAGGGCCCTGGGATGGAGCCCCTCAGCAGGGAGCCTGCTTCCTCCTCTCTCTGCCTGCCTCTGCCTACTTGTAATCTCTCTCTGTGTCAAATAAATAAATAAAAATCTTAAAAAAAAAAAGAGTGAAGATAGAGGGTAAGGCTCTATGAGGAATTGGAAAAAAAGTGTTAGGTTCATTAGGTTATTTTACAGAAATGGAAATTATTTGGTTTGTTATTCATACACACAGAAAAGTCAGACAAAAAGTACTTATTTACTAAACATACACACAATTTTATGTGACCTGTATGAGGCATTCGATGCTGCTGGCAAAACTTTTTCTTCCAAAACTGTCTTAAAAGATGCATCCTTTCTAACACTAGCCTCCTTGTGGTGAGTGGTTTTCCGCCCACCCACTGGTTTCTGCTTCCCTGTGTCTTTCATTGGCCGATTTCTTTCTCCCACTCATGATTCCCTGGATTTTATCCTAGGCACTCTCTTCTTGCTCTATATTCTTTCCTTGAATGGTCTTGTTGAACCCCAAGGTCACAGCTACCACCTAACTAATGGTGATGTCCACATGCACATGTCTAATCCTCACCTGTCCTCTGAGCTGCAGACTTTACTATCTACTGCTCAGCTCCACCTGGTCCTTCTCTTGGCATCTTAACCTCAACTATCTTCCCCAACCAAGTACATACTCTCCATCTCCACCCACTCCGGAAGTTTCAAGGTTGATCTTGACATTTTCCTCCCCGGCCACACCTAAATCAACACGTCCATTCTACCTTTTCCTTCTATGGTAGATTTCCATTATGGCTGCTACTTTTTTTTAGCTGGGGCTCTCATCAATTGCGGAGTCTACCATTTCATTAAATGCCTAGCTGATTGTCCTCCCTCCAGTCTCTCGTCAATCTCTACAGCCATGTGATGACCTTCCTTAAAATTATTCTGGAGCTTTCCATCAGAGAGATAATAAAGCCTCAGCCAATTAGCATACTACTCCACTTTCTTCACAGTACAGCAGTCTCTCTGATCTCTCATATCTCTGGATAGCCCCCGTGCTTGGCTCTGTGGTCCTGGAGGTTCAAAAAAATTGTGATTCTTCAAAACATGTGACATTGCATTCTCTGTCTGCAGTGTCTACCTGCTTTGTTGAAACTTTGTGGCGTGAGAAGGGTCATCCAATGTACTGGCTGAGAAGAGGAGAAAGGCAGCATGTTTAGCTAGTAGAAATGGAGGCAATATATTCAGTGATTTCAAGAGAAATTGAAGGTCATCCAGAACACAAGAGAGAGCAGCTTTGATGGTAGAAGGCAAGGAGAGGAAATAAAACTATTAGTTCAAGTTTCATCGTCTATTACCCAGTTCTTGTTGACCTGGCAATGGGATCATCATCTAATGGTAATTGTACCATAACTGAGAAAATCTACGTGCAAATGAACAAACAGTAGTTAGGGATCTTGAACTAGTTACCCTTTCTTGGAAGCAAGTCAGGGGATGATTTTGGGAGGGGTCTGTGTTGTAAACAAAGAATGAAATCACAGAGGGGAAGAAAATGGTTTATGTATTTACAGGATTAACTTGATCCTGTGCTTGGGAGAGCTTTCTGGTATCACCCACCTGTGTTTTCCCCACTATTTCTGATTGGAGTCAGTGTAAACTAATAAAGCATGTGGTTGTAAATGTCTGTCATAGTCTAATTTCATATTTCTGTTTGAAAGGAAACCCCAGAAACCAAGAACCTAGATGGGGAAATGGTAGACACTCATTGTCCTGCATGGGTTTGGAACAATCCAGGCAGTTTGCTCACTGACTTGATCTTCCCATCCTTCTGTTACTCAGTAAGGAGGGGATAGTGGCAGGGAGAGGACAGGATCAAATCTGTCCAAACCTAACCTGGGGATTAGAACAGGGAGCCAATGTATAAGAAACTTACTTAAATGATATCTCCCACAAATATAATCTATGCTACTATTTTAAAAAGAAAGCTGGAGGGAAGGAAGGAAAAAGAAAGAAAAAGTTTATGTACAAAAATGTTATCATCGCCAATGGAAAAAATGCAAAGCACTAAGTATACTATGCTAGCTTTTGTTTTAGAAATGGGAAAAATATGAATATATATGAGTATATGCTAATATTTGCATAACAACACTAAAATTTACATAATAACCTAATAAAAATTGTTTCCTACGATGGGAAGAAATGGGAAACAAGATGAATGGATTCAGTGTCAGTAAAGATACCTTAATTATGGTTTTTTATATTGTTTTCATATTTTAAAATGCAAATGTTTTATCTATTGAAAAAATAAAATAAAATAAGTTTATTTGTTGCTGTATATTTGCTGCTACCTTCTAGAAATAAATCGGAAAGAAATTGATCAGACGATTATCAGACAACACTGAGAGAGGGAGGCTGGAGAGAGAAAGGGAAATGTTCATTACAGCATTGTTTCTAATAGAACAAAGAAAAACAACTCAGACAAGTGTCTGAATATAATAGTTTGCAATTATACAATGAACATATGGAACTATTAATGTTATGATGTAAATACATACTTGTGGACAGTAATAGTGGGAAAATACAATACAAAATAGTATGTATAGTATGATTTCTCCATAGAATAATAAACATTGTAGAACAACGCGCACCAAAATGTTCATTTGAGAATATAGGTAATTTTAGTTTAAACTTCGTGTGCTAATGTGGTGAAGTAATGAGGGTTTTTTTATGTGTTAAATAAACATTTTTTTAAAAAATCACCTGTCACTGTCCCTCTCTCTCATTAAGTAGGATGTCCTTCCTTATTTTATACTATTGAAGTCATGGCAATAGAAGTAACACTGATATTGATTATTTACCATGTCCCAGGCATTGTTGTAAGTACTTTAGAAGGATTAGTTAATAATCAGAACCCTGATATGTGGCGGGAGTTATTAGGTTTCCATTCTATAGGTGAGGATCCCGAGGCCTGGTAGAGTGTGTACCCCACCAGGCCACACGGATCCTCATCAGTGATGAAGATCTAGAACCCGGAACCCGGACACCGAGTCTGGAGCTTCTGACCTCATCACTGTGCGATCATCTCACACACACATTCATTGGGTCTCATCTCACCTCATTATGACTGTATAGTCTCGGCACCCTTGACACTCTCTTTAATCTTTGGTTCCCTGCACAGTTGCTCAGCCCCTGGCTTTCAACACACACCAAATGTTTATTGGATGAATGAATTTATTTATTTTAAGCTGGAGCAATTGTTCAACTGCAGCAACTCTCTAGGTATTATCTTATGTGGCAGTTTCTAATCACGTTGGTTGGGTCTCTTCAATGTTGCTACTGTGAATTCCATGATTTTGATAGTTATGCATCCCTGTACTGTAGAGCTGAGCAATGACTTTTTATTCTATCACTAAGCCTGTCAAGAAAAATTTATAAAATGTGAACTGGTACCTACCATGTAGCAGGAGCTGTCCTAGGCACTAACTGTACCAAGATAATAAAAAGACAGTTGTAAGGAGCTCATAGCCTGGGCCGAAAGGCAGCGGAGGGGGTGTCCCCAGTCCTCACACCTTTACAATGGAGATGGAGGGATACACAAGTCGCCAGGGAGCCCAGAGGGAGAACCACTCCCTCCAGCTGAGAGAGGAGCATCCTGGAAGACTTCCCAGAGGAGGTGGCAGTGACCGAGCTGAGATTTAAAGGATAGGTAAGAATGGAGCTAACGGTAAGTGGTGGGCAGAAGGAAAGTAAACCAGGCAATACTTTCAGGAGCTTGATGTCAAGTCAACCCCTTTACAATTTTAAGAAAAGACTTCCCTGATAAGAATCCTAATAATTTATATGTGGATGGACCAACGAAAGCAGTCAGAAGAATGAGGATTTAGAAATTGTGAGTAGGGGCATCTAGGTGGCTCAGTCTGTTAAGCATCTGTCTTCGGCTCAGGTCATAATCCCAGAATCCTGGGATGGAGTCCCGAATTGGGCTCCCTTGCTCAGTGGGGAGTCAGCTTCTCCCTCTCCCTCTGCCCACCCCACCCCACTTGGGCTCTCTCTCTTTCTCAGATAAATAAATAAAATCTTAAAAAAAAAAAAAAAAGATCCTCTCTCTCCCTCTGCAACAACACCCACCAGCTTACCCTTGCACAATCTCTCTCTCTCTAAAAAAAAGAAAAAGAAAAAGAAAAAGAAAAGAAGAAATTATGTGTTAGGAGAAGTATATGCCTATGTGCACACAGGCAAGCCCGTGTGATTGTGTAAGAACAGAGAAAAAAGGAATGGTTCCATTTAGTAGAAAATTAAATCTTATTTCATAGCACATCTTTGTTTTCTGACATTCTTAACAGTAATTGCATTAATTGTGACTAGGCTGGTCCCCTCTGTGCTGGCTTAGGCACGTGAATTCCTTTCCCTGATTCCAGTAGCCCAGCGCAGAACCAGAGTAATTTCCTCATTATTACCCATTACTCAGTGACCAGGAAAAAATTAACGAGCCTCAAAGTATGTCTATTTTCTATCCAGAGAGAATTTTAAGCCTTGTGATTTTATCAGACCAAATAAATATATAACCAAGTACGTTCACGGCATTTCTTCTTTCCAATTCTAAAAACTTCTTTTAAAAACAAGGGAAGTAAGTAGTCTCGTCCTCCATGGATTCCAGAGGTCCTGAGGCCAGAGCAAAATTTCCACCAGGGGCTCTAATAGGTGACCAGGTGGGGAAGCAGGAAAAAATGTCCTGAGAGAAGACTGTCAAATCTAGTCTTCTAGTCAAATCACCCAGTTAAAAAACAAAACCTACAACTGCTGTAATTACAATTTACATATTGAAAACCATGCCCCAGATTTCTTTATCTTGACCACTTTGTGAAGTTGAGGAATTAATTAGAAGTTAATTAAATTGCAGGCAATTTTAATTAAGGGGTTAAAAAACAAGACAGACTCAGAAATGTTACACAACTCTAATTAGGAGAGCAGTAAAAATCAACAAAGAATCCAATAAACTTATATTTTACCTGCAAATTTTGACATCATCCCTACCTAATTAAGTAGACTAAAAGGGGGGGGGCAGATAATTAAGTATGAGTAGTTTGGAGGAAAGATACCAGAGATGGGTAAAATCAGATTTTTATTTCTTTTGTACTTACAGTGAATTGTATTCAAGTATCTCTTAATTGAACATCTGGCAGCCTTGGGTGATTCTGGACAGGAAGTAGATAGATCTTTATGTTTAATATAGTGCATTCTTGGCACACATTAAGTGCAACATAGTAGCCTCCTGGATCTCTCATCACACAAGGTCATGGAGGAGTTCATTACAGGGCTCCTTTTATAATGAATAGGTTTTACTTTCACTCGTTAAATGATGAAACCGTACTGGTGATTCAGGCTGGGTGTAATTTGTGTTTGGTGTTCAGAGTAGATAAATAGCACAGTTCCCGTCCCCAAGTTATATGTATCATCCAGTCCCGCCCCCTTGCAAGGCCGGAGTTGCCAGTGTGAAGACAGCCATCGCCCACACACGGGGAAAGGGCTAGGAGAAGGTGACTTCCCAATGGAGAAGATTAGGGGGTGTCTCTCTGACCCGTTCACTTGATTTTCTCATCTTGGAGTCCGGCCCTCGGTCTTTACCTCTGTCTCTGTCACTACCCCCAGATCTTCCAACCACTTAAAATTGTTTTCAGTCACTTTGACTCAGCCTAAATACTCAAAGGTGCAACTTTTGCTGCCCGCAAATGTGAGGTTTTCACCAGGAAGCCTGATACATAATGTGTGACTGGGGGCAGGGGGGAGCTCTGCGGGACAACTAACCCAGGAGAGCGTTTCCTAATCTTGGCACTCTCGACCTCTGGGGCAGGATAATTCTGTGGAGGGCTGTCCTGTGCTGGGGAGGGTGTTTAGGAGCCTCCCTGGCCTTGACTCATTAGGTTCCAGCAGCATCCTCACGTGCCGTGACAATTAAGGATGGCTCCACATCATCAAATGTACCCTGGGGAACAAACAGCCCCCAGCTGAGAACCACTGCCCTAGATCCAGCTCCTTCTGGTGACAAGGAAGTTCTGCTTCTTGCAAGTCCCAACAGTGTTGTATTTAATCTCTTCATATTTCACACCCTGACCCAAGAGGAGAAAGGAATCCTTCTCCACTGCACTTCCCACCTATAACTAACCTGAACTCAAGCTGCCTCCAATAGGAGGAGGCTCCCAAATTGTGTTCAGTTAAACAAATTTCTGCTTGTGTCACCCAGTCAGGCATCAGTTTCTCCGGTACTGATTTTGCTGCTGGGAATCCATCTTCCTTTCCTTACTCTTGAGTTCAAAGTCAGAACTTGAAAAAAAAAAAAAGCGTTTGGGTCTCTGGACTACTGGGAAGCAAGACATTTTTTCTATGTATTCCAAGTTTCTCTACCATACTGATTGAAGTTGAAGTTGTTCTTGCTGTCACCCAAAATTACACTCCTGAATCTTCTGGAGTCCTTTCCACAGTGCTATCCAGACGATTTAATCCTTTGTCAGTTCCTTTTGTCCTGTCAATCACGGCGAAGACAGGTCTCTACCCCAACACACCTGCGAAGAAAACACATCCTTAACCATCATAATTTCCATGGTCAGTCTCAACTTGGGAAGCAAGTCCTGCTCTCCTCTTCTCTCCTGCCCACCATCCCCTTGACCCAGAGAAGCCTAACTCTATCTTAAGGACATGGTTCTTATTTTAGCTTATATCAGAATTACCTGGAGGATCTGTTGAAACATAGATTTCTTTAAAAAAAAAGATTTATTTATATATTAGAGAGAGAGAGAGAGCAGGAGGGACAAAGGGAGAGGGATACAAGCAGACACCCTGCTGAGTGGGGAGCATGCTGTGGGGCTCCATCCCAGGACCCCGAGATCATGACCTCAGCCAAAATCACGAGTCATGTGCTTAACCGACTGAGCCACCCAGGCACCCCAAAACATAGATTTCTGAACCCCAACTCCAGGTTTCAGATCTGACGTGGGGTGAGGCCCAATAATTTGCATTTCTAACAAATTCCAAGTAATGCTGATGCTTCTGCTCCAGGCACTGCTCGTCTTGAGAACCAGAACGTATGAGGGCAGAAGAAAAAACCCTCCAGTCTGGACTCTAGTCTGGTTGAATAATCTGGGCAAGTTACCTCATGGCATTTTACAAAAACTCAGTCTTATCTCTAAGATGAAGGACCTTGATCTCTTCACTGAGGGCCCTTGCAGTGCTATGATTCTAGAAATTCTTCCTTAAGAAATAACCTTTTAGGATCCTGGCCCTACGGTTAGAACACACCTAACTTGATGTGACTGGTCTCCCTTGCTGGGCTCAAATGTCTCTACTGTATCACACCTAAAAATGAGGCAGTACATGCCATTTTTAAAAACAGAACCACTCTGGTAGGCTGAGACATGGCCTCAAAAGACACCTAGATCCTAATTCCTAGAATCTGTGAATGTTACCCTACCTAATAGGAACTTTGCAGATGTGATTAAGTTAAAGAATTTTGAGATGGAGATATTGTCCTGGATTATCCATGTAGACCCCAAATGTAATTACAAGTGTCCTTATGAAAGAGGTAAAAAGAGATTTGACAACAACAGAGGAGGCAGAAGAGGGAAAGAAGAGGGGATGTGACTCGGGGCCATGAACCAGGGAATGTTGGCGGCTTCTAGATGCTGGAGAAGGTAAGGCACCAGTTCTTCCCTAGAGCGTCTGGAAGGAAGCTGCCTGCTGACACCTTCATTTCCACCCCATAAGACTCATTTCAAACATCTGCCCTTTAAATCTATAAGAAAATAAATGTATGCTCCTTTAAACCATTACGCTTGTGGTAATTTGTTACAGGACGGCCATAGGAGACTAATACACCCAACTATGACGCTCTCCTAGTTCCCAAATTAGAAGACTTTGACAGAGCTGACCACAAGTGGTAAATTACAGGCTTGTTCCAATGAATCACATTGCCTGCCTTTTGACATGAGAGCTACCTTTCTTTAGTTCATACAGTTTCATGATTCTCTGTTCAAATGGCAAAGTCTCTGACAGGCACTCTGCATTCATCACTCATAGCTTTACCCCCGGAACTGGCGTATGGTAGGTCCTTCCGACATGTTATTACAATTGGCTCCCAGCTGAGTGCCAAGTACCATGAAAACTAGCGTTGGGGGAGGGAGAGGGAACTGTCTGGAAGGAAGTTGGGTCTTTGTTCAAGCTTACTTCCTGCATTCCCTGAGTTCATGCCAAGTCCACCCTAGGGCCAGGTACTCTTGTTAAGGCCCCAGAAGGACATTTTTTGTTGCTCTTACAAGTAAGTGAGGGAAAAAATGTAGCATAAAGAGGCTCTTAAGCTGAGCTCCTCTTCACCTGGCATCCTGCCAAATTGATTCTGTATCTCCTTCCCTTTAGTGGCTTCATGTGATTTTTTTAAAGACCTTATTTATTCAATTGTCAAAGAGAGAGAGAGAGGGGGGAAGAGAGAGAGAGAGTGGTAGCAGAGGGAGAAGCAGGCTCCCTGCTGAGCAAAGATCTCCATGTGGGACTCAATCCCAGCACCCTGGGATCTTGATCTGAGCCGAAGGCAGACACCTAACCGACTAAGCCACCCAGGCGTCCCTTTAGTGGCCTCATATAGACCTCTATGGCTGTGTTAGAGGCACAATATTGAAACTTCCACATTCTCACCTTCAGCTACACACATCCGCTGTCCAGGAAGCAGAGCAGATGAAGGGTGGTGGAATTGGGGGGAGAACGTGAGAGAACCCTTTCCCAAAAATAAACATCCATTCTTTTTTATTTATTTATTTATTTATTTATTTAAAGATTTTATTTATTCATTTGACGCAGAGAGAGAGATTACAAGTAGGCAGAGAGGCAGGCAGAGAGAGGAGAGAGGAGGAAGCAGGCTCCCTGCTGAGCAGAGAGCCCGATGTGGGCCTCGATCCCAGGACCCTGGGGTCATGACCTGAGCCGAAGGCAGCGGCTTTAACCCACTGAGCCACCCAGGCGCCCTAAACATCCATTCTTATTTTCTTCTCCCATCTTGGTACTAGAATATCTCAGCATTGGCATAACTTAAGGAGAAGGTATTTTTATGTGAAGAGATACATAAAATTTGAATTGGGACAAAATGTTCTCATTGTGAGGTGGAAAAGCAGGTCCTTGGGAGATGTGAGTAGGTCAGGCAAGCGTGTGGTACACACGGTTCCTTTCCCCATCTCTGATCTCATCACCGGCTGATCACAGCAGTCTTCTCCATTGAACCCAGACCAATCAGCTAGAGATGGCACTCTGCAGGACAATCCTTTGGCATGCCTGGAATACGGCATGGCTTGGAAGACAGGCCCTGTGAACTCTTTCTGAGTTGTGAATTCACTTAAACAATTTCTGAATTCTATTGACCCTTTATTTTTTTTTTATATAGGTCTGCTTCTGCTTTTTGTTTATTCATTTTTTTTACATTCCACATATGATTGAAATCATAGGGTATTTGTCTTTGTCTTACCTGTTTCACTTAGCATAGACTCTCTAGTTCCATCCATGTTACCTCAAATGCCACAATCTCATCTTTTTTTATGGCTGTGGAATATCCCATTATATATATATGTTGCAGGATTTCTTTTCCTATACTGCCCATGGTTCTTGGTCATGCCACTTTGTTAACATATAATGTATTATTTATTTCAGGGATATAGGTCTGTGTTTCATCACAAAATATACCCTGCCCAATGTCCATCATCCAGCCACCCCATCTCTCCCACCCGCCTCCACTCCAGCAACCCTCAATTTGTTTCCTAAGATTAAGAGTCTCTTATGGTTCATCTTCCTCTCTGGTTTTATCTTGCTTCATTTTTTCCTCTCTTCCTCTATGACCCTCTGCATTGTTTCTCAAATTCCACATCAGTGAGCTCATATGATGATTGTCTTTCTCTGATGGACTTATATCACTTAGCATAATACCCTCTGGTTCCATCCATGTCATCGCAAATGGCAATATTTCATTTTTGATGGCTGCATAATATTCCACTGTATAATACACCACATCTTTCTTATCCATTCATCTGTCAACAGACATCTGGGCTCTTTCCGTAGTTTGGCTCTTGTGGACATTGCTTCTATAAACATTGGGGTGCAGATGCCCCTTTATTCACCCTTTATTCATCTCATCCTACCCACTCTGAGAAGTCTTCCCTAATTATACTGATGTTTGTCTTCCCTAAATTCCTCTTCTACTGATGAATCCTGGGGAGAATCTAGATTTTGTGGAGACTGAACCCTGACAACAGCATAGAGAAAATGGAAAGAATTCATTTTTTCCTCTAGGCTGTCTGAATTTGTTTGGAAAATTTTATGCTGGTTCCATACTAATTATTGATAATGTCCTGTAAATTTTTCAGGATGTTCTCTACTTTGGAGAAACCCACTATCCATTTTCTTTCATACATGAGCTCTCAGATTTCAGGGCATTTCAAGCTTTCTGTGCAATGTCTAATCAGAAATAGTCTGGGGTGCCTGGGTGGCTCAGTTGGTTAAGCGACTGCCTTCAGCTCAGGTCATGATCCTGGAGTCCCCGGATTGAGTCCTGCATCAGGCTCCCAGCTCCACGGGGAGTCTGCTTCTCCCTCTGACTTTCTCCCCTCTCATGCTCTCTCTCACTCTCTCTCAAATAAATAAATAAAATCTAAAAAAAAAAAAAGAAATAGTCTGACAATTGACGACATTCGTTGACCAGGTTGCCCCCATTGTCCTCATATCATTAAATTTTATTTCTAGGAAGGATGCATCTAAATATCTAAAAATATCTAAAAGTGTTGCGGCTGACCCATGTGGGCCGATTCTGTGGAGTACCAAGTTAGGAGTGTTTCTTTCTGAGCTCTATGGACTAGGACCAGGTGTATGTACTCCAAGCCTTGTGTTTTCTCTCCTGCTTGTTTAGTGGGCTTAGAATGCACTAAGGTATTTAGTGCATGGAGGTTTTTAAAAAGTTTTTTAAAAAAGGAGGTATTTAAAAAATATCTCCAGGATTCATTCCTCTCACTACATCTAGTAAAATATCTGTGAGACTGCAAAAATGTATTTCTGAATGAATGAATGTAAAAATGAGTGAATGAAGAATGTAGGTCCAAGTATCTTCAAATATTCTGATTGCTCTTCCCCCCCCCACACACACTACATTTCTTGTTCTAATGTGTTAATGGCAACGTGTCTTATTTAGCTGAATCTCAGGCTTGTCTTTTTAGCTGCTGGGATTAGTCTTGGTGAAATCACAGAATGCTAACATTGGGAAGGACTCTACAGATTACATAGTTTAATCCTTTTTCATTTTTAATGGAGGCAACCAAGGCTGAAAAAGTTGAAGTTATTGTCCAGGGCCTCAGAGTAGTGAAGGGGTTCAAGACAGATGCCCCTTACCCCCTGCCCTTGTCCCTGGAATGTGTCACTTTGGCATGTGGATTATTTTGAGCTAGAGGCACTTGTGACTCTGTGGGCTCAAGAGAAATTTTGTCCCTCCCTTAACCACACAAAGAATCTAATTTGGAGGTCTTTCCCAGAATAAGGGCTATTAACAAAGATCAGTTTTATCTGAGTGACCCATCTGTATGACAGGGCAAACATCTAATTACCGAACATCTGCTCTTCTTATCACCCAGTGAAATGCATTCCTCTCTTCTGAAATCCCAGACCCCGACACCCCTTCTCCTCCAGGATGACACATAAACCTCAGTCTGTCTGACTGGCATTTCCATGTCTAAATGGATTCCCCGTAGGTATGCCTATTACATTTGATTTTTCTCCTGTTACTGTGTCTCATGTCAATTTGATTCTTACTCCAGCCAGAAGGACCTGTGAGGGGACAGGAATTCTTGCTCCTGACAGTTGGCATGGTTGGCAGGATACTTTAACTCACTGGAGCCTGCTTGCCCCAACCTTGCTGCAGCTGAGATCCTAGGACCTCCGATGTACAGCCAGCAGGAGGTGAGATTTCTTACCAGGTCAGTCTCCTGGGATCTCTCTCTGCAGGGTCCACTGGAGTGAGAGGGGCAAGGATCTTTTCTCTCTTTCTAAATTTAGATTAGCAGGAGAAAATATTTGCGGAACTAGTCTGGCGACTCGTTGGTTAAATCTGGCAGAGTACTCTAGTTACTAATCCTTTTCCTCCCAGAGAGGGTCTTTGTTTTCCCTTGTCTGTGTCTTTTATGTTGTTTGTTGCTAAGAGACATCTTAGAAGCCAAAGCGATGAAATTGGTGACCACTGCAAAGCTGTTAGAGGACTTGTCGCCTCAGGAAGACTCCCATGATAGCATAAGTTGGTCACAGAATGGGTTAGATTGGTACTAGGTCACTTGTTTACTTCAAGAAAACTTTCCGTGCAATGAGGTCCACTGTAGAACAACACCCAGCCTCCGGGCGCCTGGGGGGCTCAGGTGGTTAAGCGTCTGCCTTTGGCTCAGGTCACCATCCCAGCGTCCTGGGATGGAGGCCTGCATCAGGCTCCCAGCCCCCCCCCCCACTTGTGCGCTCTTTCTCAAATAAACACATAAAATCTTTATTTTATTTTTTTATTTTTTGGCGGTTTTTAAAAAATTTATCTATTTGACAGAGAGAGCGAACACAAGCAGGGGGAGTTGGAGAGGAAGAAGCAGGCTTCCTGCTGAGCAGGGAGCCCAATGGGGGGTAGGGGCTTGATACCAAGACCCAGCGATCATGACCTGAGCTCAAGGCAGATGCTCAACAACTGAGCCATCCAGGCGCTCCTAAATAAAATCTTTAAAAAAAACACACATGGTCTCCCACCCCATGGCACATCCATTTAGATATTAGTGGGGCTCCAAGAGATCCAAGGCTTAATAAAGCTGTTAGATGTTTCCTTTTGTCTTGTTCTATGTCCTAAGAGCTTGGCTTTGTGACCAATGAGAATATTCTTTGCCCTCTCCACCATTCAGACAGCTTACTTACCAGGATGCACCTTAATGGTCAATCAAATAGAGTGGGGATCCTAGTTTCTCTCTGTGTTTGGCTATGCCAGCTCTCAGGGCATTTGTCATGAGAGTTTCCAGCCTATAGGAACCTTTGTTATCTCAACCTTTGTTGCTTGTTATTGCTAGAAAGTTCCAGAAGCACATGCCTAGTGTCACAAAGTGGTGGGTCTGTGACTGGAGACATCTCACATTTTTGTGGGAGACTGCAGATACTGATTATACTGTATGGTCCTTTCCACCGTGCAACAAAGATCTTTGCTTTCTTAGACTCATATAAGGAGTAAACTTTTGGATCATGGGGGCTGGATCATCTATGCCTTCTCTGGACACCCTTTATGTCTTTGGTTAAGCCATTAAAAGGCTTATTGGTTTGAGTTACTATTAAGAGATCCTACTCATCAATGGCCAGGCAATGGATCCCTTAAAGTGGCTATATTTAGAATATATATATATGTATTATGTATATATATGTATGGATGTATATATGTATGGCTATATTTAAATATACATGCATACACATATGGATGTATATACACGTGTATATATGTGTGTATGTGTATTCATATGTATATATGTACACACACATGTATACACACATATACATATGTATGCATATATATTATATATTATATTATATGTTATAATAATATAATACATATTATATACATATGTATGCATATATATTACAAAGAGTTCTCAATTGTCTTATTAGTATAATGGCTTGCCTCAGGGATTCCCTTGACAAGATAAAAGAACAGAAATTAGACATCAGACAAAAAGAAATGTCTGCATCCAATATAAATTTCCCTTATTAAAATCAGGTTGCATCTGTCTGTTTGAATTTCTGCTTCCCTACAAGATTTACAGAGATCAGTCTGGCCTAAACTCTAGGTTCAAAGTGTATAGGTTGCTCCCATAAATGCTAAAAGCCAGAAAATGAATTTAACAAAAGCACTTGAGGCTAGCTCACTTTGCTCTTACCTTCTGGGGCTCTGTCATCAGGCTCTGTCTACCCTCAGGCATTCCTATACAATGTCCTTTGCAGGAGTATCCTAGACCCCCACTACGAAAAAATTTATGTCCCTTGGACAACAGCAGAGCATTTAAATTATAAAGCCCTTTTACCTTTCAAAAGATCCTATTAAATTTAGAGAGCAATTGGAATGATTATTTGGTCATATTCACAACCTTCCCTTCTGAGGAAATAGATGACCAAAATTTCTCCTGGGGCCTCCTACAACTGATTTGCCTAAAGTCAATCCTTAGGGGCTAATAGAAGCCAAGGTTAAATTGTGTACCCAGAAGAAAGGGTTTTAGTAAAATGCTCCATACAGACTTTACAAAGGCATAAATCTTTTGGCTCCCATTTTAGTTAAAATTCTCCCTAATATAAAGAAGCAAATTTAGTTAAAAAGATGAAGTAATCCTTTGATATTCATTGACATTCAAGGTATAATCCAGTTCTTTGGGGAATTAGGAACAACTGTCCTTATCTTATAAATCTCTACAAAACCAAACTACAACCCTAGAAACAAGGTAAAGTCCACTCATCTTATTAATCTCCAGACCTTGCCTATTTCTCTCAAGATGTTTGTGGATAAAAATAATCAGGATAATGGATAAAGAGAATGTGGTATATACAAGCAACGGAATAATACTCAGCCATCAAAAAAAATGAAACCTTGCCATTTGCAAAAACATGGATGGAACTAGAGGTTATTATACTAAGTGAAGTAAGTTAGAGAAAGACAATTGTCATATGATCTCATTTGTATGTGGATTTAAGAAACAAAACGGAAGATCATAGGGGAAGAGAGGGAAAAATAAAACAAGATGAAATCAGAGAGGGAGACAAACCATAAGAAACTGAATCATAGGAAACAAACTGAAGGTTGCTGGAGGGGTGGGGTGGTGGGATGAAGTAACCGGGTGTTGGGAATTAAGGAAGGCACGTGATGTAATGAGCACTGGGTGTTATATAAGACTTACGAATCACTGACTTCTACCTTTGAAACCAGCAATACATTATATGTTAATTAATCGAATTTAAATAAAAAAAACAATCAGGATACAGGGTCAAAATTGTTCTGTATTTTGGGTGCCTGGGTGGCTCAGTGGGTTAAGGCCTCTGCTTTCAGCTCAGGTCATGATCTCAGGGTCCTGGGATCGAGGCCCGCATCGGGCTCTCTGCTCGGCGGGGAGCCTGCTTCCTCCTCTCCCTGTCTCTCTGCCTGCCTCTCTGCCTACTTGTAATCTCTCTGTCTGTGTCAAATAAATAAAATAAAATCTTAAAAAAAAAATTGTTCTATACTTTAAAAAGAAGGGTAAGGCGCCTGGGTGGCTCAGTGGGTTAAAGCCTCTGCCTTTGGGTCAGGTCATGATCTCGGAGTCCTAGGATCGAGCCCCGCATTGGGCTCTCTGCTCAGCGGGGAGCCTGCTTCCTCCTCTCTTTCTGCCTGCCTTTCTGCCTACTTGTGATCTCTCTCTCTCTGTCAAATAAATAAACAAAATCTTTAAAAAAAATAAAAATAAAAAAGTAAAAAGAAGGGTAAATTTTAAATAGCAATTACCCAGAAACTCTGAAAATTTTTTTTCTTTACATTCTTTTTCTGCCCCTTAAAATTATAAATCTTATCATGTCTTTGAAATGTAAACACAGCCCACAATCTCCTGAGATTGAAATTAAAAAAAAAATAAAGAGGGAAAGACACCTTCTAAAAATACAAATTGCTAAAAAGGTTTTTATGCCCAGATTCTAGCACCTCTGATAACAGGGGGATATGCTACAAACATGTACCTTGCAAAAAATTTAGATACTTTCTCTCTGCTTCTGATATACATTTTTGTACAAATATCTTCTCTAGGACTTAAGAGCCAATCTTTGACATGCAAACTTTAGGGAAAAGTTTTTCATAAAAATAAATAAATAGAGGGACGTATTTAAAAATTGGGCCTATACTGTCCTTTCCACAAATATTAGTAGAAACAAAGTGAAGATTTTTCGTTTACACCTTGTCTGACTTTGTGTGTCTCTGTTCATGTGTGTGTGTGCGTGTTTATGTATGTTGTAAATATGAGGTATTTTCTCTACCTCCAGATGGTATTGCTAAAATTAATATGTAAAAGAGCTCTATTTAGTTGGCTTGAAGACATGTGCTTCTAAGGATTGGGCATTCTAAAACTCAGAAAAGTAGAAACTAACCCAAATATTCTTCAAGCTCACATGATCTGAGAAAATATTTGGTATCAAAGCTAATTTAAGGTTGCTGATTTAATTAAAATAGATATGTCTTTAGAGTTATAAACATTAGATATAAAACTTTTATTCTCTTTGTGTTAACTAAAACACAAATAAGTTCATGATATTTTTGTTGCAAAATTTGTGAGAAAAAAAAGAAAACTTAAAATAATGGTTGCCTTTGCCTAATGCTTCATGAAGTTTTTGTGGGTAGTCTAAGCATAATTGTTAAGAACAAGTAAATTAGGGCGCCTGGGTGGCTCAGTGGGTTAAAGCCTCTGCTTTCGGCTCAGGTCATGATCTCAGCGTCCTGGGATTGAGGCCCGCATCGGGCTCTCTGCTCAGCAGGGAGCCTGCTNCCCCCCTCTGCCTGCCTCTCTGCCTACTTGTAATCTCTCTGTGTCAAATAAATAAATAAAATCTTTAAAAAAAAAAAAAAAAAGAACAAGTAAATTAAATCGATGTAAAAAAGTAAAAATGTTTGTAGCTACACTTTCAAATAGCTTCCCAAATCTTTAGTAACCTAAAATTTTAAAGTTTTGCCAAGTGAAATTATAAGTAAAGTTCATTGATAATCTAGATCATTCCTGAATAAGATAAAATAATGAAACATGAAGTACTGAACATGGTTTATCTACTTTTGTCTTATTATAGAAAAACTACAGATAAATTTGGGTCTGTTATAAACATATTTTATGCTTTATTGGAAGATTGTACTATGAGAAAAGTACGTTTCCAAAAGTTATGTATTGAAGCATACCAATAAATCTGCCCATCTAAAGAATTCTAATGGGCGCCTGGGTGGCTCAGCGGTTTAAAGCCTCTGCCTTCGGCTCAGGTCATGATCTCAGGGTCCTGGGATCGAGGCCCACATCGGGCTCTCTGCTCGGCAGGGAGCCTGCTTCCTCCTCTCTCTCTGCCTGCCTCTCTGCCTACTTGTGATCTCTCTCTCTCTCTGTGTCAAATAAATAAATAAAATCTTTACGAAAAAAAAAAAAAATAATAAAAAAAAAAAAANTAAAGAATTCTAATGTAACAAACAGTTCACAATCGGTTACTTCTTAGTTTTCACTGGAGACTGAGGTTTCTAAAACTAATATTCTTTTTTTTTAAATTTTATTTATTTATTTGAAAGAGAGAAAATGAGAGGGGGGAGGGACTGAGCAAGGAGCCAGTCTTGGGGCTTGATCCCAGGACCCTGGGATGATCACCTGAACCAAAGGCAGACCCTTAACTTACTGAGCCACCCAGGCACCCCTAAAAGTAATATGCTTATAAATATAATTGAGACTGTTAGAAATGATAAGGGAAGCAACTCTGTATGCAAGGAAAATAAGATGTGTTTTTGATAAGAAAGGTGTGAGGAATGGGAATACATGTTTGTTGAGAGAAAAGAAAGTAATTTTGTCCTAAAATGAGACTGGTTATTTAGAGAGAAGGCTTAGGACAAAATCTGAAAGAAAGAGAAAGTTGTGGAAGATTTTTGAAGGGAAATCTTCAAAAATGAATTTTATGCATGATCAGGACTAAGATTAGAACTGGAAGAGTTTTAAAAGTATGCTGTTGTAAGAGTGAGATTCAGCTTTTCTCTTCAATTTAAGTATGAAGTTTTCTTGAACTATTGGTCTGTTCTTCATAAGACATTGTAAACAAAAGCTTTTCTTTACCTTCTATCTGCCTAAAAAATAATAACTCTAGGTTTGCCAAAATAATTTCTTATGTTTATCAGGTCTTTGATTACTTAAGAAAACTGGTTCTTTTTTTTTTTTTTTTTAAAGATTGTATTTATTCATTTGACACAGAGAGAGAGATTACAAGTAGGCAGAGAGGCAGGCAGAGAGAGAGGAGAGAGGAGGAAGCAGGCTCCCTGCCGAGCAGAGAGCCCGATGTGGGCCTCGATCCCAGGACCCTGGGATCATGACCCGAGCCGAAGGCAGCGGCTTTAACCCACTGAGCCACCCAGGCGCCCAGAAAACTGGTTCTTAATATTAAAAGCTAAATTTTACTCACAATTATATGACCTTCTGTATTTGCCTTTGATATCTTTTATTCCCACTTTGATGAAATGGATAATTAAATATTGTTTCCTAATCGTGATTCTACTTAATCAAATGTTCAAATCTTTTGATTTTTTTTTTTTAGACATAGTTTCCAACATCAAATTCTAAAAAGAAGTCTTTTCACCACAATCTAAATGAAATTTTCCAGTGGGCCCCTGAAACATTTTGAAAGAAAAATATTTCTTGAAAAATTAAACTAACTAGACTTATTTGGTATGTTAAATTTCTTGGAAGCATTGTCAAATAAGTGATATCAAATACTGTTAGATTAACATAGGTATGTTATTAAAACAAATGTTTTAAAGTTATATGAAACTCCTAGAAATCTGACGCCCTGGTATGCTGCTATTATTATTATTATTATTATTATTATATTTTTATTTTTTAGAGAGAGCACACACACGAGTTGGGGGGAGTTGAAGGGCAGAGGGAAAGGGAGAGATGTTCAGCAAGGAGCCCTACACAGGACTTGATCTCACAACCCTGAGATCATGACCTGAGTCAAAATCAAGAGTTGTAGGCTGAACGGGCTGAGCCACCCAGATGCCACCTATCCTAGTATGTTACTATATTGAAGTGTTCTATGTCACAAAAATGACCAAATTTCCTTGTCAGTTGCATTATGATGAACTCAAATCAGATGTGTGTGTGTATCTTTGGGTTCTATTTGTGCTCTTGTATAGAGTGTGCTGGGTATATCTGTAAATTGTGTGTGTGGTGTATGTGTGGTTTTTGTTGTTGTTGTTGTTATTAAGTGTTTAAATTTTAATTCCAGTACAGTTAACATAATAATGTCATTATTTTCAGGTGTAGAATATAGTCAAATCAGACCTTTAACTATGGCTTTTATCAATTATTGTTATACTTTTACTCACATGCCTCTATTCCTGCAAATGTGCTTCATCTTCAATGTGACCCATGGAAAAAAAAACTCTTGAGTATAGGTTTCTGATAAGCTTAAGATCATAAAACTGAACTGGGTAAAAATTTCCAGAAGCAGAGGAAAAATTGGATTCACACAGAATAAGAATTAATAATGAGACTCAATGAATTGAGGAAGATAATTTTACTTTTAATGATTTTTTGTTTGAAACTTTGCTGACCTTTAAAAAAATTTTTTTCCCAGATTTAAGAAAACTTTTTCTCTTAAGCTGATTTACAGCAATTTAATCAAATATAGCTTTGTGAACAAATTAAAACATTTATCTTTTCTCTCTACCAGATCCTTCCAGAATTCAGAATCTCTCAGTAAATATTCTTCTATTTTTATGGCAGTATATTTATTTGTGTAAGTTGCTTTTTTTTTTTCCTTAAAGATTCTACTTATTTGTCAGAGACAGAGGGAGAGCACAAGCAGGGGGAGCAGCAGGCAGAGACAGAAGAAGGCTCCTTACTGGGCAAGGAGCCCTATGTGGGACTCGATTGCAGGATCCTGGGATCATGACCTGAGCCAAAGGCAGACACCCAACCAACTGAGCCACCCAGGCGTCCCCTATCTGTGTAAGTTTCAATAAGAATCTGTTATCCTGGTGCGCCTGGGTGGCTCAGTTGGTTGGGCGACTGCCTTCGGCTCAGGTCATGATCCTGGAGTCCTGGGATCAAGTCCCACATCAGGCTCCCAGCTCCATGGGGAGTCTGCTTCTCTCTCTGACCTTCTCCCCTCTCATACTCTCTCTCACTCTCTCTCTCTCTCTCAAATAAATAAAATCTTAAAAAAAAAAAGAATCTGTTATCCTTGTGACAAGACACAAATGATAACATTGGTTATACTACCAAAGCTTTGACTGGAATGTCATATGCGAAGGACCTGCATAGGCTCAGATATGACCAGACAGTTTTAAGGAACTACTATTGTCTTTATGGAACCAATAAGGCCTCCTTGGAAATGTCAGACTGATACTTTGCTTATAGAGTTCCTAGCAGCCACACCAGGAAAGTAAAGAAGGTCACTTCCTGGCAGGTGCAGGAACCTCAGGATATTTTGGGGACATCAAGAGAGGAATTCACCCAAATCTATAGGTATTGCAGGTGAAATCTGATGGCAAGTATTTGGCTTGGCTTCTGGCCTTGAGAGGCTATTAAAAGCTCAATCTAGAGATTCCTTATGAAAAGTTCCAACAAAGCAAGTTCTAAAGAGTCTATATGGCCAATCACGATTCCTGATGCACTTATGTAAATAATTAGGCCGAGGTTTTTTTGCAACTAGACTTATTTTGCAAACAAATTCGTGTTAATTTGGCCATCTTTGGTAAAAATGAGAGTGCTTATATAAAGAAAATACATATCAATGGCACTTCTTTGTAGATATTACATTTTAATACGATTCATTATAAAATGGACGAGATCCTGATTTCTTCTAGTGTTCTTCAATGCCTAGCTACAACTCTCCATCTAATATTCTGATTTTTCTCCTACCTTTCTGACTTAGAATCAGTTGAGAACGAAAACTGCCCTTTTTCCCGAAGCCCTGCAAGCTAAATATAAATGACTTGATGTAAAGAAATCACCATAACAACTCACACATAGACAATCTTTGCTCTATTTCTCTATGGGCCACTCAGAAGGATCACTAGAGACATTTGAACTACAAACCAGGAAGATCTGTCAGATTGCACTACCCATCCCCACTCTGCCTTAAGATTCTTCAAGTCTGACATCTAGAAGTCTTCTCAACTTGGCTGCCCTCAGAACTCAGAAACTGTCTTAACATTTAATCTAATCATTAACCATTGTTTTCCTTTTGTTTCTATAGAAATGCCTCTTAATACCTGATTACCTGAACCATAGGCCTAACTTTGAGAATATGCCTCCATCATGCCTCCTGAAATGGATTTGACTGATCTATTGTCAGGACCAAGACTGGATCAATAAGATGAAACAACCTACCAGATAAACTTTTTTTTTTTTTTAAACTTTTTTTTTTTTTAAGATTTTATTTATTTATTTGACAGAGGGAGATGCAGTGAGAGAGGTAACACAAGCAGGGGGAGTGGGAGAGGGAGAAGCAGGCTTCCCGCTGAGCAGGGAGCCCAATGTGGCTTGATCCCAGGACTCTGGGATCATGACCTGAGCCGAAGGCAGAAGCATCCAGGTGCCCCCAGCTCAACTTTTAATATGTGAAACTTCTATGGAAGTTTCAGATGAGGGAGCTGAAGGGGTTAAGACCCCCTCACCCTCTGAATGTGACACTTTGACATGTAGATTATTTTGAGCTAAAGGCATTGGAGACCCTGCTGGGTCAAGCGAAACTTTATCCTTCATTTAACTACACAGAAGAATCCAAATTGGAGGTCTTTCCCCAGATAAGGGTTATTAACAGAGATAAATTTTATCTGAGTGACCTATAGTATGGCAGGGCAAACATCTAATTACCAAACATCGGGTCTTCTATTGCTCTGAAATGCATTCTTTTTCTTGAGGTTCCAGACTCCTACCTCATTCTGCTTAGTTCAGAATGACATATATAGCCTCATTTTGCCTGCCTTTGGCATTCCATGTCTGTGTGGATTCCCCGTACGTATGCCTATTAAATTTGATTTTTTTCCTGTTAATGTGTCTTGTGTCAGTTTGATTTTTTTTAGTCCAGCCAGAAGGACCTGTGAGGGGACAGGAATCCTTGCTCCCTGAGAGGGGCCCTTCTAAATCCTAATCCTGACTTCTTTTTTATCACAACTATGCTCTTCAGTATTGTGAATCAAACGCTTATTGCTTCCTTTTAACAGGCTGGGGATTTCGAAGGCTTTCGACTGCCTTGAAATCAATCACTTTCACCATTTCCTCCCCTTCCTGATTTTTTATTTAAGACATTAAGTATTTATTAAATATTGAATACCATGGAAATGAAAAGAAATGTGGTCCCTACTTATGAAGACCTGTAATCAAGTTAAGAATTGAAATACGTATGACCATATTCACGGCAAGACATAATTACAGAAAAAATCCCGTTGATTTCCACCAAACTTGGTGTGAAATGAAAGTTTTTCCCCATATAAACCATAACTTTTTCATTTTTTGATGAGACCTTTGAAGAATGGCATTCTAAGGGTTAAACCCTTGACAAGGCTGCTTGTCTAATGAAACAACAGAATTTTAGCCCTATAAAGATGAGGCTATCACTTTCAACAGTATTGTTCTTTAAAGGGAGCATAGCATCATCTTTGCATTGAACTAACTGGCCAACATAGTTGGTGTGGTTTGTTTTTGTCTGCTTATGTTCTTGAGGTGATAAATATAAGTTAAGGAATATGGATGGAACATCACAAACCAAATGGTTTCCCAACCAACTGTTATAATGTGACTCATGAGAAATAGCCTCAGCCAGTCCCGGGAAGTGGTTAATTGTAATGAAGAACATGGGATTTTTGTTAATAAACTTTCATTAAGCAGGTGTTTATAAATATTTCTTGAGTCTTTTATAAATACCATGCACCATTGAATGCTCTGATGATATAGCAGTGAATGAAAAGCAAAAAGACTCTAGAGCTTATATTCTAGTGGGACAGATAGACAATGAACAAAGGACTAGAGAGCTGGCATAGTAGTGAGTGCTGTGCAAAGAAAACCATGATCAGTGATGAAGCATAGACTGGAGACTTCTGGGGAAAATGACCTTGAGGTTAAGACCTACATGACAAGAAGGAAGTGACAGGAAGACCTTGAGGAAGGACAGGGAAGATGCTCCAGGCAGAAGGAGCATCAGGTAGAGAAGCCATGAAGCCTAAAGGGTCTGGGCACATTTGAGCAACAGAATTTAGGCTGGTGGGCTGGAAGCCACAGAAGAGTAATAGGGCTGGGGGTGAGGTCAGAGAGGCAGACGGGGGCTAGACCAATGGCAGGCTTTGTAGGCAGGATAAGGAGTTTGGTTTTGATTCCAAAGGCAATAGAAGCCACTGGAGGGTTTTAAGCAGAACAGACATGTGTTCTAATTCACATTTAAAAAAGAACGTTCTCCATGTTGTGACAAGAGTGAATTATAGGAAGGAGGAGGGAAGCAAGAAGACCAGTTAAGAAGCAAGGGTAGGTATTCTGGGTCAGAGAGGGTGACTTCTGATCAAGGAAAGACCTATGATCCAGACAGACCCAACTACTTGACTCCCTAGCAAAGCAAAGCTGGTAAAGTCAGCTTGCTGAGCCCGAATTTCCTCACCCGTTTTATGGAGTTTGGAGATTCGTTTGAGGGATTACCTGAGATGAAACAGAGTGCCTACTACAAAGCCAAAGGATAGCAATGCTGGTGGTCTAGATTGGGAGTCAGCAAACCGGCTCGTTTGGCCCATCACTTGTTTTTGTTAGTAAATGGGAACATAACCATGCCCACCTGTTAGGTACGATTGCTCTCATTGTACAATAGTGAGGTCGTACCCAACTTGTTGTAACAGAAACCACGAGGTCTGTAAAACCTAAAATACTTAATCTCTGGCCCTTTACAGAAAAAGGTTGCTGACCCTGGTCTAATTATAATGAAGACTAGAAAGAATGTAAGACAGATGTACTCTATCTATACACCTAGGAAGCAGGCTTTCAGAGAAATACTAGCGGCACGTCGTGTGGTATATTTTTCAAGTGCTCTGCCAAAGAGATGACCCCAGCTGTAAAGAAGTGATTAACAAAAGCAAGTTTTTAAAATAAACGTCACATGTCATTGTCCTATAAACCAACAAATAACATCACATTATTTATATAACGTCTTTATCTTTCCATTCTATTTATCAATAGTTTTGTTGACATTAACAAAGACCAAGATGAGGAAGCCGTTCATGGGGATAAATGGAACAAGACGATGCCAGGCAGGGGATAGCAGTCGCAACTGAGGTCTCGACGTGGAAGCTGGGCCGGGTGCAGTCAGGAGAAATAACCGGCAAAAAGACTTCGTTAGCCATGGCTAGTTCTGACGTGGAACCAAAATCAGTAAGTCGTGCCAAATAATCGTCAGAAGACATAGGAAATCTGTACAGATTTCAGCAAGCAGGCTATCGGGATGAAATTGGATACAAACAGGTAAAACAAGTTTCTGTGGTAGATCAGTTGGCCAGAGATGAGAAATATGAAGAAACTCCAGAGAAAGGACAGTACTTTCTATAACTACAACAAACAGAGGGAATGTGATGACAAGGAAGTCCACAAAGTGAAAATGTATGTGTACTAGCCTTTGTTCTTTGTGTTGTCATTATTTCTTAAGAATTCATTGCTTCATTCTACATCATGCAAATGTCATTTCATAAAATGATTCAAAATGCAGACTTCAGTGGAATGTTTTGAAACACAAAAGCCATGAAACCTGGTATCAATCATTCTGTTCTGTTCTAAAATAGAATTTCAGAAGTGTGAAAGTTGAAAAAATTAGTCTTGTTAAAATCGATCACTATGGATTTATAAATTCAGTGTAAGAGAGGATAAGGAATGGAGAGGCCAAGTAATATATTTCAATGAATTCGAAGACCCATATGTAAAATACAGAGTTCAGTCAGGCAGTCAACAGGCATTAATTTAGCATTAAGCCTGCTTTGGAGCCAGTGCGACCTGCTGGGATCTGTGGGGGTAGACATATACCATTTCCTGCTTTCTCCGTACTTTGAGTTTGAGGTTCTCTTTTAGGGAAGACCTGCAAGACAGCATGTGAGTATCTTTGTGTGAAGAAAGGAAGAGCCTGGGGCACCTGGGCAGCTCTGGCAGTTAGCCTCTGCCTTCAGCTCAGGTCATGATCCCAGGGTCCTTGGATCGAGCCCCATATCAAGCTCCTTGTTTAGTGGGGAGCGTGCTTCTCCCTCTGCTTCTCCAACTGTTTGTTCTCGCTCTCAAATGGATAAATAAAATATTAAAAAAAAAAGTAAGACCCTCTTCTTCTTTATAACACTGTATCTCCATCTGTAGGAAATATTTTTTAAAAATATTGGTTTTGGGGAGCCTGGGTGGCTCAATGGGTTAAAGCCTCTGCCTTTGGCTCAGGTCATGATCTCAGGGTCCTGGGATCGAGCCCCACAATGCATTGGGCTCTCTGCTCAGCAGGGAGCCTGCTTCCTACTCTCTGCCTGTCTCTCTGCCTACTTGCGATATCTCTCTCTATCAAATAAATAAATAAAATCTTAAAAAAATAAAAAAAATAAAAATATTGTTTTTTATTTTTTTAGGGCTGTCTGCCAAAACCATGTGATAGAAATATTCAACTCTACTGTAACTGTGATGTGAATGGCACCTGGGGGCGGCACTCTTTTAACTGGCTCAATCATATGTGGAAGCACCAGTCTTCCGAAGAGGAAAGCGATGATAATTCTATAAAGAAGGGACAGGACCGAGCTGAAGATTGTGAAGACTGTTTCAGTAGTTAATCAGTTTTAACTAAGTCAGTGATCCCCGAGTGTCCACAAGTATTTCATATGGCTCTCTAAAACTTTTAGTATAAAACTTAAGCAAGCTACACTGTTCTTGAAAGAGTGGACAAGGGAGAGAGTGGGTAAAATCAAATGATCGGTTGTAGGATTGACTTAGTGACTGAAAAGTTTTGGTGCTCTCGGAGGATGCAGCCAATTTGGGGGCAGTGTTGGAGAGCTGTGCTGGTGTGTTTCCATTTTCATCAAATTAAGCTTAGTTATTTACTTATTTTCTGGTTTGGGTTTAAAACTCAGATTTGAAGTCCAAGGTTTTTATATCATGCCGTGGTATACAATTAGAATTCCTGGATGCAAAAGTCCCACAGAATGCCACTAGAAACAGCTTTATGAAATACAAGTAATTCAAAAATAAATAAATAAATAAATAAAAATAAAAAAAATGAAATACAGGTAATTCTATGGGAGTTGGGAGCAAAGCATGCATGGAGTAGGTCGAGGAGCTTCATGGTTATTTTTTCCCTTGGCTCGGGACAAAGGTGAAAACACCTGAATTAAGAGAGCTTGGTTCTGGTTTAGCAGAATCAGGACGGAAGAGAGTGAAGGAAGCAAGCGGGAACTAAAAAGAGGATGTGGAGAAAAAGAAAACATTTTAAAGGAAAGTTTGTTCCTTTTTATTTTACCAAATCTTTTTCTCAAGTGTCGTTTTCTTTCTTTCTTTTTCTTTTTCAAGATTTTATTTATTTATTTGTCAGAGAGAGAGAGAGGGAGTGTACACGCTGAGGGAGTGGCAGGTAGAGGGAGAAGCAGGCTCCCCCCTGAGCAAGGAGCCCAATGCTGGACTTGATCCCCTGGGATCATGATCTGAGCTGAAGGCAGATGCTTAACTGACTGAGCCACCGAGGTGTCCCTCAAATATCATTTTCTTTTATTTTTTATTTATTTATTTTTAAAGATTTTATTTATTCATTTGACACAGAGAGAGAGATTATAAGTAGGCAGAGAGGCAGGCAGGCAGAGAGAGAGGAGGAAGCAGGCTCCCTGCTGAGCAGAGAGCCCGATGGGGGCCTCGATCCCAGGACCCTGGGATCATGACCTGAGCTGAGGGCAGTTAACCAACTGAGCCACTCGGGTGTCCCTCAAATACCATTTTCTTTTATTCCTTTCCTCTTGTGACCTAGATGCCACACCAATGAACAACTCAAAGTCTCTCTTCCCTTTATTTTCCTAAGCATTCTTAACTAGAATTAACACAGGTCATTTCAGTGAGAAGTGGGGCAACAGTAATAAGGAAAGGCTTTGCCTTCTTAATATGGGGCTGAAAGTTACCAACTTATCTCCTGCTGCTAGTTAGTTTTGCTTTACGGAAACTTTTTATATGTATTCTTGAGGATTGATGTTACCATCATTCATATTATCATCACTTCATGTGTTTTTGAAATCCTAGACCAAAGTTAGGAGGAATTGATGAAACGTTATCATACTCAGGATGTTGAAGAGAAAGTAGACTTGACCACACTGATCTTTTCTCTTCTGTAACTCTACTATGAAGTCTATTATGATTATGGAACTTATTATTACTACGAAGTTTATTATCTCATTTTGCAAACTACTTTGTGATTGGGTTTCTTTTTTTTTTTTATTTTTAAGTAATCTCTACACCCAACAGGCTTGAACTCCCAATCCTTAGATCAAGAGTCGCATGCTCTACCGACTAAGCCATCCAGGCATCTATGTGACTGGGTTTTTAAAATCAATAATTAGTTATCTCAAATACTTTGTTGAGTCAGTTTTTCTCATTCCATAGGGGATACCTGAATAATTTCTATTTCATTTCGAATGTTTAAGAAATTTAAGGAATTAAGTAATGGAAGTGGACACTAAAATAAGTTATTTAACCATATTCTACAGGGGACTGCAAAACTTACTCAATAAAAAATATTTTCTTCTCATTCAAGTTGACCTTGATAAAAATATGGCTAAGCCGTGATCTTCATTGTATATTTATTTATTTATTTATTTATTTATTTTTAAAAAAGATTTTATTTATTTATTTCACAGAGGGAGAGAGATCACAAGGAGGCAGAGAGGCAGGTAGAGAGAGAGAGAGGGGGAAGCAGGCTCCCCACTGAGCAGGGAGCCCGATGCGGGCCTCGATCCCAGGACCCTGAGATCATGACATGAGCCAAAAGCAGAGGCTTTAACCCACTGAGCCACCCAGGCGCCCTTCATTGTATATTTAGAAGTATGAGTTTCTACACAGTTGAAACCACAAATGGGGAGAAAGGCCAAAAGCCACAAGAGGGAAAACACTTTGGTTCAACTTTGTGCTTGGTGAGCTGTTTTCTCTCATAAAATTTACAAATTAAGGGACATATTCTTATATACAGCCACAGTCCCCATGGATAGTGGTAACCAAATATGTTTCTTTTATTTGAGAAATGTTTTTCTGTTACTTGCTAATCTTAGGAAACAATACTAACCATAATCTCTTGAACTTAAAATTTTCTCACAGGCAACAACTTCCTGTAGTATCTCTTATTTCCCTGTTTATTGCCGATTTCGTAGAAACTGTGTAAGAAATCAACTTTTCTCTTTTGCTAATGTCCAGGTGGGAAATTCCTACTGTTTAAACACAATTGTGATTTAGAGTCTAACTACGGTAGAAATTGCTCAGAAGGAATAGAGTGTCTAATTGAGATTGTGGAGAAATATATAAATGTAGAAGTAGAGTGAGGGGAAGAGAGTAACGTTCATTTCATCCTTACAGTGGTGGTTCTTGGGGTAACATTAGGTAGCTTAAGGACAAAGTATTCAATAATATTGAATTGTATAAGACAGTCCCTTTTCAGTTCTTTTTCACTCCTTCTGTTAACTTTGAGGAGAAAGTTGACATATAGTGCCAGTGTTCATGTCCTCTTAACCCTCGTTACATTTTTTTTTAATTGATGAGAGAGTGCCTCAGGCAGAATACAGAACAAATCAGCAAATCTACAATATTTTGCTTTCATCGTATCTGTTGGGTGCAAGTGAAAGTGATTTTCCATTAACATGGTAAGGTAAAGTTTCTTTTAAAAATAAATTTGTTGGGCGCCTGGGTGGCTCAGTGGGTTAAAGCCTCTGCCTTCAGCTCAGGTCATGATCTCAGGGTCCTGGGATGGAGGCCCGCATCGGGCTTTCTGCTCAGCAGGGAACTTGCTTCCTTCTCTCTCTCCCTGCCTCTCTGCGTACTTGTGATCTCTCTCTCTGTATCAAATAAATAAATAAAAAATCTTTAAAAAAATAAAAAAAATAAATTTGTTAGATTGAAAAGTAAGGGTTAATGTAAATAAAAATATTAAGTAATAAAGGTGATGCACAAATATGACAAATATTGTAAAGTGACTAATGGTCAGAATATTCTTTAGAGTTCTCTTAATAGAGATTAAATCATCTTCACACAGACTTCTCCCAACTGCTTTTTTTATTTTTCCTTCTCCCTCTCTTCTCTTCTGATTTTTTTTTTCTACCCTTTATCATTCAACAGCGTATTAAGCCCGGTTGTGAAGCGTGTGACACTGTGCTGGTTACTGTGAACACAGAAATACAGAGATTAATACATCTTCATCTTCATTTTCAACCAGCTCAGTCTCACTGCAGACACAGTTATGCAAACAATGATTATACAGTGAGAAATCTGATGTGCATGCAAGGTATAGTGTAGTCCACAGGAGGGAAGCAAGGAAAGGTATCAGGTTTCGACCTTGGGAATCAGTCTTATGAAATACAGTCCAAGTTCATAAATATATCCTGAATTTATTCAGCTAACTTCTATAGAGCCTGACATTGTGTTAGGTACTGGAGATTTGGACATGAAAAACATACAGTTAGATGCTTCAGGAAGCTTTTGACTAGAAGGGGAGACAGGCAAGGAAAGCAATGGTTACATAGATCTATATACCTTATCTGAAATCTTTGAAGGCAGATGTGTTTCACAATTCTGAATTTTTAGAATGTTAATATGGTGCACATACTATATATTGCATAACACCCATAAAAAGTCTGGAGTAGTACCCTACAATTAAAACACATGACTATTCACACTAAATGGAATGAAGACTATAAACAGCCTCACATCAGTTTGGTATAGGTTGTTGGTTTTTGTCATGCTTAAAATTTCTGAATTCAGAAAAGAGTGACCTATTCTTCAAAATAACTACACTTGCACTGCAGGGTGTTTTAGAAAAACAAAGAGAGGGTGATAAACAACATTTTTAAAGTTTTTATTTTATTTTATTTTATTTTTTAAAGTAATCTCTATGCCCAATATGGGGCTCAAACACATGACTCCAAGATCAAGAGCTGCAAGCTCTACCAACTGAGCCAGCCGGGCCACCCTGAACCACATTTTAATTGAAAAGCTGTCAGAGAAGTTTCCTTAAAGTTCTATTTTCTGAATGGAATCTTGCTGGATGGTTCACCCCACAGAGATAATGGAGGAGGCAAAGGACTGGAGGATGGGGTGAGGGTTTTCTAGGTAGTAGGGACAGCCTGTAGAAAGACAATGGACTTGGTACTGGGGGTGGGACTTGGGTATTTGGGCAAATAGTTCAGGCTGGCTGTGTGTATCGTATGCCTGAGACAGAGATGGAGATGGGCATGGAGATGGAGATGCTGATGGAGAACAGCTGAGATCAGGTGGAGGCAGTGGTCAGGGACACTTGCTACATGTAACCATTACCCTGAAGCATAAAGAAAGCTCTTGAAGATTTTAACAGTGTGTAGATTTGAAATTCTAGAAAAATCATAATATTGGATAACAGAGCTGATGCACTACACAAAATTCAGGTGACTGTAGTTGTCTAGTGAGAGATGATGAGAAAATGCAAGTTGGCTTGGTTTGGCACATAGTAATTGCTCAAGAACTTGTAGCAAGTGGAAGGTCAAAGGTGGGTATGTAGTGGGGATGGATAAGAGGAGATGATTTAGAGCGATTTTTTTTTAAAGATTTTTTATTTATTTATTTGACACAGAGAGAGAGAAATTACAAGTAGGCAGAGAGGCAGGCAGAGAGACAGGGAGAGGAGGAAGCAGGCTCCCTGCTGAGCAGAGAGCCCGATGCGGGCCTCGATCCCAGGACGCTGAGATCATGACCTGAGCTGAAAGCAGAGGCTTTAACCCACTGAGCCACCCAGGCGCCCGATTTAGAGCGATTTTAAGGAATTAGGACTCACTATCCGATTAGACTGGGAAGGAGGAGGTGCAGAGCCTCCTCTCCTGGCTTCCAGGTCTGTGTTGCTTGGCGTTCCCTTCTGGACATGATGAAGTATGAGTTTGGGGCTCAGGAAAATGATCTTAGTTGGATTTGGGAGTTGTTATGTGAAAGCTGAAGTCTTAATGCGGCTGAGATCACAGACGGTGCCTGGTATGAGAAGTAAGGAAGACTGAAGTCCTAGAAAATACTTAAGGGGAAGGAAAGGAAACCGTGGACCATGTTAAGTGCTCTAGAAAGATCAGCTGAGATAAGGTCTGGAAAATTCTGCAAGCCATGGCCAATAGGATGTCACCTGTGATTTGAGGAGAGCAGTTTCAGTAGCTGAGAAGGGTCAGAGAGTAACTCTGAACAGAGAGTAAATCTGAGGAGTGTGCAAGGGACCACTGTCCTTTTAAGACCCTTGGCTGTGAAAGAAGGGGCAGAGAGCAGAAGGTCAAAATCAGAGGCAGTCATGGGCGGTATCGAAAGAGTTTGTTTTAATTTTAGTTTTTAAAGGTAGGAGAGTGCTGCCAGACTCCCAGTCACTTCTTGTAGTCAGCTTTTACAGGGATGTTGCAGCCTGCCTCAGGAGGAGAAATGTGATTTACCTGAATGAACACTAGGGCTTCTCCAAAGCAGATGGCCCGAGAAGCAGACTGGACTGAATAGTTCCACAGGAAAGCACGACTTTCTGGGCTCATCTCCCAGGTACAGGTTCTTGTGCTAACTTCCAGCTGGGCTTTTGTATCTTTCTCCCTCCTTTGTCTACCTAGTTGGCTGCTTGCCACTTGTTTAAGATGGCTCTTATGGCTGTGTGGGTGCCAAGGGAGCTGACTAGTAAGGTACCCACGTGTGTGCAGGATTGACCCAAGTGAAGTTCTTCCCAAGCCACCCCTCCCTGTTCTTGTAGACTGAACTGTGTGCTTCCCACGTTTGATTGAGCTCAACCAATTCATGAGTGGAAGAGGGGATAAAACACCAAGCTGGGTACTGTAAAGATACAAGAAGACAGAGCATTGGCCTCCATGGACATCATAATCCAAGATATGGCAGTGTTTTGTAAATAATAACAGTGACTTTAAATTTTTGGAGGATCTCTGTGAAATGTTGAATTTGATATAAAATTTCAGGGTGTGTGTGGGTATGCTGAATTCCGAAGTGGTTTCTTTTAAAAATCGAGTTAGGAATGCTCAAACTTTGGAGTCACGGGTGCTCTATTAGTTTGAGACCTTGGCCAAAATAATGTTTCTGAGATTCAACTTCCAGATTGTACTGCCTGTCTTGCAACAATTTTGGGAGGACTAAATGTGATAATATGAATAAGATGCTTAGCACAGAGCCCAACACAGATCTGATGTCAGTAAACATTATCTCAGCTTTCTGTGTGCTATGGAGGAAGTGAGCTAGGTGTTAAATCAGAGGCAGAGCTAACTCACTGGTTTCTGGTGAAGGACTTACTCCTGCGTTTAGTTGTCACTAGTTGATGAAAACACTGTTGTTCATTTCAGTGATTCCTTACCTACCTCTAGAATTTTGCTTTATCTCCGTCCTATCTGAATTATTACTGTATTTATGTAATTTTTAAAAACTTACACACACTTGCTTAAAAAGGAAACTGTGGATCTCTACCATAAACAGAAAACCACTTTCACTTGCCATAAATAGAAAGTAACAGTAACAATAAACAATGAAACTAAACAATGAAAATTTAACAATGCTATAAATTCTGGTTAGACCCGGTGCTTACCTAGGGCTTTGAGCCTGGGACCCGCTCTTTGATAAAGAGAGAATTTAGGGTCAGAATACTTTCTTCTTGTAGTAGTCAGAAGAACGGAACGAGAATTGTAAAGGGAATAACTTTCTAGTCAATGGGATTCGCGGTCCCCTAATGCCCGGGCCCTGCTGATGCGCAGACTGCACTCATCTCCCCTGACACCAGCGAGAGGCTCTCCTTCCGTGAGACGTTAGTGAGGGGTAGCAGTGGCCTTGCTTCACACCCAGATCTGAATAATAAGCGCTGTGAGGGAAGCATCCGGAATCCAACTGTCCCTCAGCCTGGACCAGGACAGGAGCTCCGCAAGCCGGGCTCTTTAAGCTCCTAGAAACAAGGACACTCAGAGGTCCTGTCCCCTATTTCCTTGCTGGATCAGGCTCCGCGCCTACCTCACAACCCGGACGACTCCGGAGTTTTATTCTTTAATTGGACAAATAGCTGAGGCAATCTGCGTGCTGCTGGAACTCGTGGGGAGGAAGGGAAGCTGCGCGCGTTGTTTGAAGCTATCTGCCAGGCAAACACTGCTTCTGTCTGGGTTGTATGCTGCAGATGAATAATAAGGCAAAAGCAATATTGCTCGATGATTTTATTCACTCGCACTTGAACAGTGCAATTCCTCGAACGATCAGAGAACGTTACTCTTATCTTGTTCTCACCATGGAGGTGGCTAAGGGACCTGCTTCAGCAGCGCGCGGGAACCGGGGCTTGCCCGCCCTCCCTTCCTAGCGCTCCCCCCGCTCCCGGCCTCCGCAGGTAAGGCCCCCAGCCCCCGCCCCGCTCGGTCGGCCGCCGCCGCGCCGACCCCCGAGCGCCGGCCGACTGGGCATGCTC
>LNAC01000491.1:87090-158789 GCA_002007465.1 Ailurus styani
TTTTTTTTTTTTTTTTTGGTGAGTCGGGATACTTGATTTAATCGGGTCAGAATACAAAATACACGTCAAGATTGGGACGTAGATAAAAGGCAGACCAGTACAGGTACGGTGGCAGTACGGGGGGGGGGGGGTTGTGGTGGTTTTACTTCTTGCTTCTTCGAGAGCCCGCCATAGGCGTGCAAGTGAAACACACACGGAGTAAAAACCGCGTGCGTGATGTGCAAAACCACAGCTTCAAGATAGGTCTCCTTCCCTTCTACCCCACACCCCCGAGCAGATTGCCACCTTTACGCCCAGAGGCGTTCAGCAGCAATTCTGCGGCGGCCACTGGGTGTAGAACAGAGGATAATTGGTTTAAAATACTTGCCTATGTTTGCACGTTCATAGAATGTCCACGGAAGGGGCCTCAAGAAATAGCAGTTGTCTTTGGGGGCGGACCTGGAGGGTGGACGGGTGGAAGGCAGACTTACTCTCCCGTACTTTTTGGGGCTTTTTCAATTTTTGTTTTTATTTTAAAGATTCTAGTTATTTATTTGACAGAGAGCGAGCACAGGTCGGGGGAAGCAGCAGGCAGAGGGAGAGGGAGAAGCAGAAGCCTGATGTGGGCCTGGGTCCCAGGACTCTGGGATCATGACCTGAGCCGAAGGCGGGCACTTAACAACTGCGCCACCCAGGCACTTCCTCCCATCCCTTTTTTAAACCATGACCTTGCATGATCTGTTTTTGAAAAGTAAGAAAACTACCTTTAAAAAAATCAGGTATGTTGGAGTAGCCTTGAAAGCAATAGTTTACTTGGTTTCAAGTCAGGTAGAATTGTGCTTGAAACATACAAATCTTCAAGCCCTTATCATGTCTTGAGTTGTCAAAATTCTCAGGGAGTCAAGGAGAAGTCTTCAAGACTCTTCAGTCTTGGCGAAGTGATTTATTGCTACCTTGATTCTGAATTTTAATTTTGCTTGTTTGAGAATAAATGTGGCTTGTCTAATTTTGGAAGAGACCACTTTCTTTTCTTTTTTCTTTTTTTTTTAAGATTTTATTTATTTATTTGACAGAGACCTAGCGTAAGAGGGAACAGAAGCAGGGGGCAGTGGGAGAGGGAGAGAAGCAGGCTCTCTGCTGAGCAAGGAGCCCAATGCAGGGCTTGATCCCAGGCCGAAGGGAGGCACTAACAACTGAGCCACCCAGGCGCCCCAGGAGACCACTTTCTATTAAAAGCATGGTTGGGAGTCACCCTAGAGTTTATTCCAGGAGGATCGGCCACCGCAGGTAGGCTGTAGTAGGAAAACTGGAGGGAGATAGTCTCAGAGTCGACATGGATTGCTGCCTTAGCAGTTCTGGCAGCCTTATATTCTGCTGACCTGGGCTCAGTCGGGTGCATCTTTAAGGAAGCAGATTTTCAATATTGAAAGTGAATGTAAAATGAAAATCACAGCTCTGAAACAAAAACTGGAATAAAACGATCTCTTGAGTATCTTCAACCCAGCTACTAATATCTCCAGGGCTGATTTCTCTTAGTTCTCAAATCAGTGGAGGATGAGTAAGTGAGCTGTGAATCTGGGCTGTGGTTAAAGAAATGTTTATTTATCATGAGCCATTTATGATGGTTCTCAGTGTTCTTTTTGTTAAAGCATAAATAAATAATCTGTTTCATAACCCGCACAGCTATGTGTTAGGCTCCATAGTAGAGAATGTGGCTCAATGTCCTTCAGACAATATAAAGACCTGTGGCGTGTTTTGGAATCCAAGGAAACACTGTGGATTCTGAATTTGTTTGCATTTTTGTGGCAGTGTTTACATTAGGACTGTGGTTTTCCTTTATTCAGTATTTCAAAAAATTTTTCCCCTTTTACAGTGTTAATGGAGCAAGTGAGTCTTCCTAGTTCTAGAATATTATTTTGGTAATTGAAAAGAATATAATTGTTCTGGACTCTCAGTGGTTGTTCGTAGGATGATTTCCAATTAGTAACTTATTTGTTTCAAAGTTACCCATTTTTTATGCACAAAATGTTTGTATATTTTTGTAGAATATGTTACTATAATTATAGGAAATCAACATAATTCCAGTTGGAGATCATGTAAAATTCTAGTTTATGTAAGTGGCATTTTTACATTTTTGAATAAACTAAATACTTGAAATTGATGAGATCAGCTACCTAACACTTTTATACAAGAACATTTATGAGTTAACAAATTCTAATTGAAATATGTAGCCTCGCTGCAATGTCTCCAGACTTTCCAAAGTCTACCCTTCTGAGAAGATCAAGGTTACTAATGATCTAATCAGATCTGAAGTAACCTTTTCCTGTATGTATTGACTTGACTGTTGATCACCTAACTCTACTCTTAGATCTCATAATGTGAATGCCTGTGAGATGTTGGGTTACTGCTAGAACAATAAAAGAACCTGAATAGGGCCATTTAATTTCGATTTTTCATTTTCATCCTATGTCAACAACTTAAATTTGTGAAAACAGCTTTAATTTTTAAATTACCTTCTATCCATGATATAATTTTTTTTAAAGATTGTATTTATTTATTTGAGAGACAGCGAGTGAGAGAAAGAGAGAGAATCAGCAGGGTGAGGGAGAGGGAGAAGCAGACTCCAGCTGAGCAGGGAGCCTGATTGTGGGGCTCAATCCCAGGGCCCTGAGATCATGACCTGAACTGAAGGCAGATGCTTAACTGACTGGGCTACCCAGGTGCCCCTCCATGATATAATTTTTAAGGTTAATTTGATATCTACTTTCTGTGAGACATTAAAAAGTCTTTACTGTTAATATAAAATATTTCTTATTATTTTTATATATTAGATGTGTTTTTTAAGTACTGGAAGCCCAACTGTGGTTTGTTGTAGCTTTCAAGAACTTTTAAGTTCTGTCACAGGTAAGTGCGTCTCTGAGTATCTTTTTTCTGACCAGACCCTAAGTGGATATGATAACATCTTCAAAATCTATAGTCATGGTTGAAGTGCTCCTGGACACTTGTCTCAGACTATTTGAAAAGGCAAACTATATCTTCCAATGGATTTATATTCAAAAGGACAAAGATTTGTCCAGGAGCCAATCAGGTTCCTGTGTGACTGGAATGAGATCAGCGGCACCAAAATAGAATCAATTCTTTGACATTTTATGGAAATCACTTCTGAATTTCCTCTCTTGGGAAGGTCCTGTATGGATTAATTAGCAAGTATCTTATGTTAGGCTGGAAGAAAGCAGTCACATGAAAGTTACATGTTTTCAGATCTGAATAGATGGTAGTATTTTTTTTTGGAATGAACTGTCTTTAGTACTTCATAATGTATAATAAACGAAGATGAAATGAACTAGCATTTGGACTTGGAGCTTTAAAATATGAGAGAAATCATTTGGTATTTCATCAGATAATGCTTAGTTACTGCCATTTTCAGAAACTACTAACGAAAGGGAAATCTTTATTTTTAGAAGATTTTATTTATTTATTTGACAGTGAGAGATACAGCGAGAGAGGAAACACAAGCAGGGGAAGTGAGAGAGGGAGAAGCAGGCGTCCCGCTGAGCAGGGAGCCTGATGTGGGGCTCGATCCCAGGACCCCGGGATCATGACCTGAGCCGAAGGCAGAGGCTTAACGACTGAGCCATGCAAGTGCCCAGGAAAGGGAAATATTGAAAAAATGGCCCTAACATTCATTTTGTTTTCTGGGTAGGGCATGAATATTTGGAGGTGCCCTGGTAGAGGAGAGAGGCAGAATGGAAGTTAATTTAAATGCCATTGTGGAATAAAGAACTATATGTTGCCGAATTGGAAAGACTGCTTCCCAGAATGTTTTAAAGATAATACAGTGATTCATTAGTAGCTATTTTGTCCCTCTACCATGGAACTGCATTTCTGCTCTATGCAGCTCCTCTGGGTAATGTTAAGGCTTGATGCCAAGAGTCTGCCATACAAGTGTGGGGCTACTGTTTCCCCCCTTTGTTCATGCCATGACACTTTGTATGGAACCTGGCAAAAAGCAGTTCTGTGACTGCAGCTTTGCTCTTTAGCATCAAACACAGGGCTTGACGCGCAGTAGGCCTTCAATTAATGTTTGTTGAATAAATGATCAAATGATGAAAAAGAAAAGGATCTGGCATTCAGATTTAGGAGCAGCTTTAACTATTGAACAATACTTTTTGAGCTCCTATCAGGTAAAGGCACCACAGTCTTGGTTTTTACTCTCAAGAAGTTCATAATCCAAGTTACCTGGAGTTTACATAGTATAAGACTCATACAGAGCCAGTAGCAGAAGCTTTTCTATGCCTAGATTTTCATTTGATCACGTGCCTCAATTTAGTTTGGGCTTTAGTGTATAAACAAGAAGGGAAAGTGTCGACGAAAGCATCTAAGAATTTTAGGAGAGGTCCACCAGGAATGGAGAGACTTATACTTCCTACTTTCTGCACTGAAAAGTGCCACAGGATGGAAACATGTGCAGAGGCCCAGGAAACTGTCTGGAAAGGTGCTCTAATTTACTTTTGTTAATGGCTACCTAGTATTCACAGTGCGGGTAGACCATAATTTATTTACTATTTCCCCTATTAATAAAGACTTACCTTGCTTCCAGTGTTTTGACCTCTAGAGACAATGCTATAAGTAAATATTCTTATACGTAAAAAAGTTCATGATCTGGACACCTGGGCGGCTCAGTAAGTTAAGTGTCTGACTCTTGATCTCAGCTCAGGTCTTGATGTCAGGATTTTGAGTTCAAGCTCCGGGTCCGGCTCCATGTTGGGGAAGGAGCCTACTTAAAAAACTTCATAATCCAATTGGACAGAGAAGACAAACTGATCTTTAATAATAACAGCTATGACTTGTGCCTCTCATGGTGGATACTGTCTACTTTCAAAAGAAGCGTAGGGTAGGTATTATTATCTCACCCCATTTTATATACAAAGAAACTGAGCTTTCATGGCTTCTCAGGAAGGCTGTGCAAGTTGTAGTTGGGTCAGGGCTGCAACTGGATTGGAACTCCTGTCTGCTCGAGCAGTGAGCAGGCGATGATGATGAAGTCAGGAGGCCAAGAATGAAGTCCCCATTCTGGTCCGCGTACTCTTGTAACCTCTGAATCTTATAATCTTTTGGGCTTTGCTTTCTCTCCTGGAAAGAGAGTGGGAATATAAACAGTTTCTAAGATTCATTCTAGCTCAATTAGCCTATGATTTAAAAAAAAAAAAGAAATGCTAAGAGAGAGGTATAGATAATTAGTAATAAAGTGATATATTTCCTTGTTTCTCAGAAGCATTTCCCCTTTCATATTTTGGCATTCCTGATGTTAAGATAATTCTTCAAATGTTAGGAAGAGAGCTCAGAGCTTCCAGGCTCTCTCTGAATGCCACTCTTAACTGCATCTCTATGTGTTCACCAGTTTGGAAACTGTCTCCTTTTGGGTTTGAATGGAGAACTCATTACACAGGCATGATTGATTAAGTCATTGGCCATTGGTGATTGATTCAACTTCCAGTATCTTTCTCCTCCCTGGAGGTCAGGGAGGGTGGGGTAGAACATTCCAACCCTCTCACCCCGTAGTTGACTCCACTGGCAGCCAGTCCCCATCCTTCCCAGCTTTCTAAAAGTCACCTCATTAACATAACAAGACACCTTTATCTTCCTCTTATCACTTAGGAAATTCTAAGGGTTTTTAGGAGCTTCATGCCAGAAACAGGGTCAAAGACCAAATATATATATTGCTTATAATATAACAGAGTACTTCTTTCACGACTGGTTTCAAGCTGCCAGTAGGAGTTGAACACGGAGTTGGAAAGACATGTGCTGATGTGGCTCTTTTACAAGCTCCTATTGGTTGGTTGCAGCACATCACTTACAGTTAAATGCACGCATTTTTTGGGTTCAATCAATGATTTGTTTATAATGTATTTAGCACTTATCAGATATCAGGCACATATGCGGATACATGAGTAAATAAGAACTAGTTTTTATTCTCTAGGGTGTCAAAGGTTAGCTGGCTACTTAAATAAATTTGTAAGTAAAGAAAGTGCTCTTGTACTGAGATTGGTTGATCAGCTCTCTGTTTTCCACTGAGAACAAAGTAACAACCAAGTGGATCCTCAGATATCTGAATTAGAAGTGAGAAAACTGAGATCTGTAACTGGATTATTAGATGTTAGAAGGCTGAAACAGAATTTTTTTTTATTAAAGATTTTATTTATGGGTGCCTGGGTGGCTCAGTGGGTTAAAGCCTCTGCCTTCGGCTCAGGTCATGATCTCAGGGTCCTGGGATCAAGNTGGGCTCTCTGCTCAGCAGGGAGCCTGCTTCTCTCTCTCCCTCTGTCTGCCTCTCTGCCTACTTGTGATCTGATCTTTCTCTGTGTGTGTCAAATAAATAAATAAAATCTTTAAAAAAATATTTATTTGACAGAGAGATAGAGAGCACAAGTAGGCAGAGTGGCAGGCAGAGGGAGAGAGAGAAGCAGGCTCCCTGCTGAGCAGGGAGCCGGATGCAGGGCTCCATCCTAGGACCCTGGAATCATGACCTGAGCTGAATGCAGCTGCTTTAACCAACTGAGCCACCCGGGTGCCCCGAAACAGGAGTTTTAAGACTTTGTTTCTTTGGAAGTCAAGTTAAGCCTAATAGATTTTTCTTTCTCTTGTGTATGTGTTGGTGTGCGTGCATGTTTATTAATCACATTTATTGAGATATAATTTATAATTTGAGATTTACAGTTTATAATTTGAGATATAAAATTCAGCATATTTAAGCGTACAGTGAAGTGTCCAAATGTTATACCCCATAACGATAAAGTGTTTATCATCCTGTGTTCACTTGTGTTTTTTCCCAATTAGACTCCCTCTGATCCTCCAGGCAAATACTACTCTGATTTCTTTTACCATGGATTCATTTTGTTTTCTTTTGTACCTGGTTTCCTTCTCTTAGTAGAATGGGTTTTTTTGTTTTTTTGTTTTTTTTTATTTGCTCCAGGGGTACAGGTCTGTGAATCATCAGGCTTACACCTTTCACAGCACTCACCATAGCACACACCCTCCCCAATGTACATAACCCATCCACCCTATCCCTACCCTCCCACCCTAGAATGGTTTTTTTTTTTAAAGATTTTATTTATTTGACACAGAGAGAGAGAGAGATCACAAGTGGGCAGAAAGGCAGGCAGAGAGACAAGGAGAGGAGGAAGCAGGCTCCCCGCTGAGCAGAGAGCCCAATGCGGGCCTCGATCCCAGGACGCTGAGATCATGACCTGAGCCGAAAGCAGAGGCTTTAACCCACTGAGCCACCCAGGCGCCCTCTAGAATGGTTTTTGATATGCATGCTGTTGTCCGTATTGGTAGATTATTCCTTCTTATTGCTGAGTAGTATTTCATTGTATAGACTATACCACAAATTGTTCATCCATTCATCAGATATTTGCATTTTCTTCAGCTTTCAGCTATTATGGATAAAGCCGCTATAAACATTTTTGTATATATCTCTTTGTTGACATATATATCCCCTTGCACCCTTTTTGTGTATGTGTGAGTGAGGTTAAATACCTAGGAATAGGACTGTAGAGTAAAAAAGTAGTATGTGATTGACTGAGCAAGAAACCACTCATGTTTTACTTCATATCCTAGAGAAGGATTGATCTCAGATCAGAATGGGAAGGAAGGGGAAAGTACATGGAGAAATTGTTCCTTTGGCATGTGTTTAATATGAGAATTTTTGAAAATATGATTTGAACTAGGTGTATATTGAGAAAAAAGTTGATGTTAAGTAAAACTTGATAAGCTTGTAAAAGAAAGCATAGTTACAAAGAGAAAACCATAAGTTTAATAATTTTATTGAGATATAATTTATATACATAAAATTCACTCAATGTATGCAATTCAATAACTTAAAGGATGTTCACAGAGTCAGAAAATCATTGCCACAATCTAATTTTAGAACACTTCTAATACCCTCCAAGAAGTGCTCACTTATGGTAAAAAACACATGGTTTTGGAGTTAAAGACCTGTGTTTTAATCTGAGTTTTACTGGCTAGCAATCGTATGGCCTTGGTAAGCCAAATCTCAGTTTCTACGCCTTTGACAGAGATGAAGATACCTCCTTCACAATGTTTTTTATAAGGATGATAAGTAATGCCCACAAGCACTTGGTCTATAATAATTATTAAAGAAATGGTAGTGTTTATTGTTGAGCTGTATCTGCATTTTTGTAATTTCTGTGGTATTTTGTTCATATCCTTATAACTGCTTCAGTAGTCTGCTCTCTACTAGGGATATCTTTGAACATATCTTTTAGGAGGAAATGAGGTGGGGGGAGAAAAGGACTTTGGAGTAACATGCTAGGTTTGCTGGCTCTTCCATTTAATTGCTCTTTTGGGCAAATCACTTAACTGTTTGTGTTTCCTTATATGAAGAACTAGGGCAGTAACATCTACCTTGCAGGATTGTTCTCAGTCATTGAGGAATATACATGACCTATTGATACAGTAGGTGCTCAATAAATAGGAAGTGTTCTGTGATATCAGAAGCCACCATCTTTGAAGTATTCATATCTAGGAATAAAATGTATGTACAGCATTCTATGCCTTACAGATGGAAAATTTGCTCATGTACGATGTGTGTATTTGCTGTATAAATTTTTGTATTATAGTACTGGAGGAGTGCTAGGTACATAGTCCTTAGTAAAATGTTTAATCAAATGAATGCATAGATGAAAAAATGGAGAAGAAAAAGCATTTTCTGTATACGGTTTTAGTTTCCCTCAGTGTTTAGGTATTTCTGAGAAAGTTTCATTTTTCCAGTGGGGTGGGGAGCAGGGTAATTCGAAATGGTTGTAAGAACAAAAATCACGACAGTAGTTGCTGACATTTGTGAACAGCCATTTATATTTTTAAAGGACTTTCATGTTATTTCTTTAAATGTGTGTCTCAACAACCATATCAGGCAGCTGGAGTAAATAGTGTCATTTTAGGGAAAAGAAAGGGAAGGTTCCGAGGCGGACTTGTTCCCGAGCCAGAGCAAATGAGGGAAGAGGGCAGCAGATCAAAGCCTCGCGTGTTGCTGGTGGCAGTGAGACTGGGGCAGCTGTTTGGGAAAGCATCTGGCATTACTTAAGCAAATTAGCTCTCTACTCTCAACCGTTTCATTCCTACAGGTGGACACTGGCCTGTGTCCTTTAGGTCCCCGAGAGAACATGTCCCAGGTTTTTCACCGCTGTGTTATTGGTGGTGGCAGGAAATGGGAGGTAACTGGACGATCCCCGCTGGGAGAGGGAGGGGGAGGCGGAGGGAGAGGGAGAGCCCTGGGTGCACAGCATGGGGTTGTCTGCAGCCATTAGAGGCAACAGATTAGATAAAAGCAACATGAAAGGATTTTAAGAATAGAGTGCTTGGTGAAAAATAAAGAGTGAGAGGTATATTGTTCATATGAATTAAAAATTCATAAGCATTGCACAATACACATCTTGTAAGAACACTTACATAAAATACTCATTAAGTGCATTAGGATGACTGCCTGTGGGACCCAGCTCATGGGGGTAGGCTATGGAGAGAAAAAGGAATCGATCAATAATAAAGGGAAAATGATAATGTGCCATGAACCGTTAGGGATGGCTCATTCAACCTGCTGAATGGTGAAGTTAAACACAGAAAAAACATTATATTGATAGAGTTTGAATACCTTTTATGGGATCTCTGTCTGTTACCACTAGGCTTCACCAGAGAGACCCTGCTGTCATTCCTCTAGATGGGATGGTATTCCAAATGAAATAAAATTTAGATTGGTTTCTGAAATTTCAAGTAAAGTTTCTCGCAGAGAGCAACTCTTTTTTTTTTTTAATAAAATTTATAATGTGGTACACTTGGTATAATTTAAAAATTAAGTTCCTTTTAAATTTTGTACCTTAGGGGCGCCTGGGTGGCTCAGTGGGTTAAAGCCTCTGCTTTCGGCTCAGGTCATGATCTCAGGGTCCTGGGATCGAGCCCCACATCGGGCTCCCTGCTCAGCGGGGAGCCTGCTTCCTCCTCTCTCTCTACCTGCCTCTCTGCCTCCTTGTGATCTCTCTCCCTGTCAAATAAATAAATAAAATCTTAAAAAAAATAAATTTTGTACCTTGGATAATAGAGACTGATGTGTCATATGGTATAGTTTTTACAGAATTAGAATGTCATATACTGAATGTCTAATTCTAAAATGATAAGCTGTCCTTATCATTCGTCATGGATTGTCTACATGTATGTTTTTCCCAAAGGGTAGAAATGTGATTTTTTTGACAAACATATCTCCTTCTATTGTCATACTTTTTTTCCAAGTTAAATTTGAAGTATGGTAGATCTCTTTTCTGGTGGGGGTGGGATGGCTTGATACGGTGCAGATTTATTCTGTTGCAGTTCTAGAGGTCAGAAGCCCAAAATGGGTTGGTCAGCCTTCGTTCCTTCTGGAGGCTCCAGGGGAGAATCCTTTTCTTTACTTTCTCCAGCTTCTAGAGCCCACTTGAGGCTCTTGGCTGTGCATCTTGTTCCCTTCTGCTTTGATCATCATTTTGAACAGGTTGCTTTTTAGTTACCTTGCGTTTCTATTCACTGTTTGTGATACTTCTGAAAGATAGTTACATAAAATGGTTAATATTATGTTTTGCACATGTTGTACGGTTTTCTAACAACTATCCTGATGAAAGAAGTCATTATGGTTAAAAATTCAGGTCAAACTGAGCAGCCTTTCAAAGTGCTCATCTATCACTACTGTGGAGGTGTTGCTGGTATTCAGTAGGCAAACTCTGCTAAGATAAGAAGAATACCCAATTATTTTAATGATAGGAGAAGTTGAGTACATCCTTGGTGCTCCCAGTGTCCACCTGTTTGTGAGTGGTGTGCAGACGAGAGTTTCAGGTTTACGAGGAATACGCAGAGGAAGGCCGAGTTCTTGTGTAAAAATTTCATCTACAGTACCATGTAATAAAATGTTGACAACCAAGAATTGATTTTAATGCTGTTTTGTCTTTCTCAGCAATATAAATAAAATAGTAAGAAAAGGGAAGCCTTGCTAGCTAGTAGAAGGGAAACAAGCTCAGGGTCAGGATATGTTAAAATGAGATTCATAAGTGTGAATTTTGAGCTGTCTTGCAATTTACTTTCCTCATCTACAACATGGGGTTAATGATAATGCCTACTTTATCCACCTTAGAGTTGTAAGGATCAAATTGTATGATTAGGTAATTTAATTCAAATTGCTTAGTGCTATATGAACACATTGTTTTTTTTTTTAACCTATTAGTTTTTTTTCAATATGTTGCTTTTCACTATGATAGCTTGCCATTGAACAAACTTAGCATCCTGGCAAAATGATAACTTACAGCAAATAATATCTCAGTGATGGTTTGGTACTTTAAAGTTGATCTCTTAAGAAATTTGAGATGTTTAGCGTCTCTGAGATTTTGGCAATTTATTTTTATTTTTTTAAAGATTTTATTTATTTATGGGCACCTGGGTGGCTCAGTCGGTTAAGCTGCTACCTTCAGCTCAGGTCTTGATCCCAGCATCCTGGGATCAAGTCCCGCATCCAGTTCCCTGCTCAGCAGAGAGCCTGCTTCTCCCTCCCTTCTGCCTGCCACTCTGCCTACTTGTACTCTCTCCCTCTCTCTGTCAAACAAATAAATAAAATCTTAAAAAAGAGATTTCATTTATTTGTTTGACACAGGGAGAGACACAGCGAGAGAGGGAACACAAACAGGGGGTGGTTGGGGAGGGAAAAGCAGGCTTCGTGTTGAGCAGGGAGCCTGATGCGGGGCTCGATCCCAGGACCCCGGGATCATGACCTGGGCTGAAGGCAGCTGCTTAACGACTGAGCCACCCAGGTGCCACGATTTTGGCAATTTTTAATTAAAGCATTAGGGATGCCAGGAAGCTGCTATTTTAGTTTGCTGGTCCAACAGAAGAGGTATATACACAATAATTAAAATCTTGGAGCACCATGCTGCATTTTGCAAAGTCTGGTTAGATTGCAAAGCTGGTACTAAGTATGAAATGGCATGGGTTTGATTGGTGTGGATATATGCTGAAGTCTCCGTTGAGTCCCTCAGTATGTGGTACTTACTGGCCTGAAATTCTCCAGGTGTTTGAAGAGTCAGTGTAATGAATTGCCCTCTAAGTTGGGAAATTTGGTTTTAGTCTATTATTCAATGTATATGTGCTTGATCAGATCACTTCACTTCGACAGAATGTTCTTTTAACTGGTAAGTTTTCTCTCTGCTTAAACATTCTCCATGTTCTGAAATCCAGACTGTGGTGAGGCTCTCAATCAAAATTAGTACATGTTGTTTTGCAGAACCTCCCAGCACACTAATTCTAAGCTGTACATTTGCCCAGACATTGATGAAGACTCTGGAGGGATGAGTAAATACCTAATGTACACGGATTCCTGAAGAACCCTTTTATCTCTTTGTGATCATTGCTTAAGTTAGAAATCTGACTCATTAGTGAGACCTCTCTCCCTTTCTCATGTAATGAGGTACAAATGTTCTCAGTTATGCTCCACACATATGCACCCCTTTTTTAAAAGTGATTTTTTTTAAAGGTTTTTATTTATTTATTTGACAGAGACACAGAGAAGGAACACAAGCAGGAGGAATGGGAGAAGGAGAAGCAGGCCTCCTGCAGAGCAGGGAGCCTGATCTGGGGCTCCATCCCAGGACCCTGGGATCATGACCTGAGCCAAAGGCAGATGCTTAATGACTGAACCGCCCAGGCGCCCCTAAAAGTGATTTTTAAAAATAGAGATTATTGATAGAATCAGTTGATGATAAAGCTACTAATCTGTCTTTCTTGCTTATGATAGGTAGCAGCTAAAATCTGTGATTTTGGCTCAGTTCATGATCTCAGGGTCATGAGATGGAGCCTCACATCTGATTTTCTCTCTCTCTAGCTGCTGGGGACTGTGTCCATAGGCATTCAGAGTGGTCCAGCATTTGACATTCCACCGTAGGCTGTCCTGCAATATAGCCTTTAATAAAAATAGGCTGTCTCAAGCCCCTGGTAATAGAATCATTTACCTTTATACCAAGAAGGTTGGGAAAACATCAAAATCTGCATGTGCCTAGGCCGACTTTGAAGAGGGAGAACTGGCAGAACCCAAGTCCTTATGAGGTCGTGTAAAAACAAGAAAACACGTCAGCAGGACCTGTGTTTCCAGGTGTGCTAGGTGTGTTCTTGACAGGATCGAATGTGTTCTCCTTTGGAGGAGCAGAAAATTGTTGTTAAAATGTTGAAGGCACAAGCACAGAGTCAGGAAGCTAAATAAAAAATGAAGCTTTTTTGAGTAATAAAGAAAAGCAAAAAAAAAAAAAAAAAAAAAAAAAAAAAATTTTTCCCCCCCCCCCCCCCAAAAAAAAAAAAAAAAAAAAAAAAAAAAAAAAAAAAAGATTCTCTCCCTCCCCGCCCCCAAAAAAGGAAAAGCAACTGGCCATTAGACATATGAAAAGATGTTAAATTCACAAGCCTTAACAGATTAAAAGGACTACTTTCTGTTTGATAGCACTTCGTCTACTAGATTTGCCAAAAAAAAGTCCTCTTGAGGGTGTTGAGGATATGGTCCCTTCCGAGTGTTGCTGATAGGAGTGTCAGTTGTACAGCGTTTTGTGGGGGGACGAGAGGAGCTTAGGTATACTATTTATCTGTTAAAGTAGAACATGCTTAGGGCCCCTGGGTGGCTCAGATGAGGTCAAGCTTCGTCTGCCTGCGGCTCGGGTCAGGATCCCCAGATGCCAGGATAGCGTCCTGCATGGGCTCCCTGCCCCTTGGGGAGCCTGCTTCTCCTGCCTCCGCCTGCTCATGCTCTCTTTCTCTGTCTCCCATGAATAAATAAATAAGATCTTTAAAAAAAGTAAGTAAAACATGCTTACCCTTTGCTCTAGCAACCCAATTTTAGGAACTCCTGCTATAAAAGGTAAAAACCTCAAAAACCTCAAAAACACAACAAGTATGTAAGGACATATTTACAGGGATACTTATTCCAATAATATTTGTCAAGCAACGATACTGGACACAAAATTTAAACCTTAATGGGACTGGTTGAATGTATTATGGTTTCTCTATTACATGGAATATGATTAAGGTAATTTAGCAATAAGTTAGAGCTACACGTAGTAAACTGGAAAGATGTGCATTATTTTTTAAGAATGTAGCATGATCTAAATTTGAAAACAAAAAAAGAAAAAGGACAGTCATAATATTTGAGCATAGGTTGTTGACTGATCTGGTTACCTCGGGGATGGGATTTTGAAGAAAGGGGAATTATTAAATTTTCTTTTCACTTGCTATGCTAAAATGAGGATATACTTTATAATAAAAAAAATCCCACAGACCTGTACCCCTGGGGCAAATAAAAGATATCCAATAAAGCAAAAGCAAAATCAAGGAAAGAAAAATTTAAGGTAAAGGAGAAGCAGAAACCCTTGCTCTCTGGGACGTCTTTTTCTTGTGTACATTTTTGTGCTATCATTTATTGTACATTTGATGTTAGGAGTGTTCCTTATTCACAGTCACAGAACTCAGACTCTCTAAAATGGTTGGTATCTGTACTTGTGGAAATTTTCTCAGTGCTAGTTAAGATTTGTGGTTCCTTTGCACAGGCCTAGGGTTTAGAAATTATATTTTGAACTGAGCTGGAGGTATATAGAATTTTTGTTTGGATGCTGGTATCAATCATGTTTTTATTTTTTTTTTTATTTTTTATTTTTTATTTTTTTAAGATTTTATTTATTTGACAGAGAGAGAGATTACAAGTAGGCAGAGAGGCACGCAGAGAGAGGAGGAAGCAGGCTCCCTGCGGAGCAGAGAGCCTGATGTGGGCCTCGATCCCAGGACCCTGAGATCATGACCTGAGCCGAAGGCAGAGGCTTTAACCCACTGAGCCACCCAGGCGCCCTCAATCATGTTTTTAGAGGGTGGAGTTAAGAATGCTAATTTTCTTCTTTCATGCCCCAAATTAGAGTAGTCCTATTTTCATTCTTCTTATTTCCAGGTCAGTAGAGTTCTTGCCTTATTGGGTCCTTCCATTTTAATTCCTGCTTTGCTTTTGATTAAAGTTTAAGTTCTTTAACATTTTTTTTTAATTACAAGAACAAATGTTGTTCATTCCTGAAAAATCAGAAACACAGTCAAGTAAATACCAAACAAACCCAGCTTCTTGCCTCCAAAGAAAAAATCATGCAAATCCTACTCATTGGATATCAATGTCTCAATTCCTTGATAACTTCCTTTCAGACTGTTCATTGAGAGTATTTTCTGTAGAGTAATCATGAAGGTCAGACTGTGTTGTGAAGAATAATTATGTTATTTAAAAATGGGTTTTTGTATGATATGTTGGGCGTGGTTATGGAATTATACTGAGGAGGCTCTTGAAAGTGAAAGATTTCCTTACCTCCACGGGCCCCTGGGGCACAGCAGAACATGCAGGGGCCCGTTTGGCAGGAGGCTTCAAGGGAGCAGGGTGGAGAACACAAGCCGGAGACAGGAGAGGATTTTATTCGTGCATGTGAATATCCCCAGTTCACAGTCAGGGGTGGACAGGAAGGGGAACTTGTGCCTGGCTGTCTGGGTTGGGTCTTCAGCATCTGTTTGTGGGGATGTGGATGCATCTGGTAAATAGAAGATTTTAAAACATGTGCAATGCTCAGACAAATCTGAATATCCATCCGCAGAGCGGGTAGGTTTACATCTTCATTTTCTTACCTGGAAAATGGGCATAATAAATAGTACCATAGGGTTGTTGCTAGCACTAAGTTGTAAAGGTCAGTGCTTGGTTTACAGTAAGTTCTTTTTATTGCTGTGTTTAAAGGTTTCGTATGTAGTATTGTTTTTATTGAGCAGGTAATATATGTTCAATGTGTAGAGATGTCAGTCGTGGTGTTCTGAACCTTTTTTTGTAACAATGGCACCCTGGGGTCGAAGGACCAGGCTGCTCCCTGATGCAGGTGGCGCTAGGCCTTTTTTCATTCCCCTAAAGACTGAGAGAGGAATAACTCCCTACTTATGACCCATGTAGGGCTTATAATATGTTATCAGAAGTGGAACATACACAAATGATGTGGACATTTTTATGTCCCCTTTATTTTTTTAAGTAAAGCCAACTCTGCCTTCAGATGACAGACTGTACCAATTGACATCCCAGCAAAGTGTGCATGAGTGCCTATGTCCTGAGCTTCCTACAACATAGCATTATTTTTTTCTTCACCTTTATGAACATGATTGGTGAAAAGCAGCCCCACATTGTTTTACTTTGCGGTTATACATTTTTGATCAACGTAAAAGCAAAATATGGAGTACTAGCTTTTGGAAAAGATCAAGCTCCTCAGGGGATAAGTGTGGAGGCACCAACACCTGACAGCCTTGTAAATCACTGGCTGGGTGAGTAGCTACTGTTGGCTCTGCTCTCTATTTACACCTGTCCTAGGAGCACATTGCATTGCTGTCCTTTGTGCTTCTGGTGACAGTTGTGTAACCTGTTATTAAATTGAGATTCAACGTGGAAATCTCCACTCTGAAATTTTTCCCCTTTAATACCGATCAGTGTGAAATGGCAAGAGAATATAGAGGACTACCCATGACTTGAGTGGAAGGTTGGGACTTATTTTCCTGGCTAGAGATCCAAAGAATTGTCCTTACTATGTTTGACATTTTCTTTCATAGCAATATTTAATCACATAGTTTACTTTGGCAACACAAAGTTTGTTTCTCTAAATGCTTGCTTTATTTATGAGAAGCTATACTTAGGTTATATTGATCACTTTTTTCATACCTCTTTTTTTTCCCTCAGTTTTCCTTGAGAGATGGCAAGAAAATTAGTAAAAATATGAATTCAATACTTAGAATGACATTTTATAGTTTTTGTGGATTTTGGTATTCAAATCCAATTTTTGTTGGGTATGGTATTAATGGTTCTTGATAAAGATTGTTATTTTCATGTCATATTCATGCCTTGTAATGGGTGCACAAAAAAACTTGAATACTTGTATTATATGTAGCAATAGTGTGTGATTCTTCAGAGGAAAGCATGATATTCCTAACTATCTGAAGTAAATTTCCTAATTTTGGAGCTAGATTTATTTTAATTTGTACATACATTTCCCTACTTTTTCTTGTCCTAGGGACAGTTGTTTGTTAAGGGATAATGACATGGTAATGTGGTCAGCATTGTCCTCAAATTTCAAATTTCTGATCTTCAGGTCAGAACCTTAATATCTTTTGGCTGAAAGCCGTCATAAAGCTTGAATTTTTAAAAAAAAGAAAAAATCATGAAAGCATACCCTAACATTTATGCTAGAAGAGAGTTGCAAATGTATAAAACTACCATTTAAAAAGAAATTTCTTAAATTATTGTTAATCTTAAAAAGTAAAACAGGGGGGCCTGGGTGATTCAGTAGGTTGAGTGTCTGTCTCTTGATTTCTGCTCAGGTCATGGAATCAGGGTTGTGAGATCAAGCCCCACATTGGGCTCTGTGAGACACTCTCTCTCCCTCTCTGCTTGTGCTCTCTCCTTCAAATAAGTAAATAAAATCTTAAAAACTGTTCGTTATTTTACCGCAAAAAGGAATTTACTCAAGAATAACTTAGAATTGCAATTCAGGACATGCAAGCTACAGTAAAACGATGGACAACTCTAACAAATGAAGGAGAGGAAGAAAAAAAGCAGTAGTTCAGGGCGATGATGCTTTCTCGTTGGTTGAATTGCCAGAGTAGTAGATTTCTTGCAGGAGATGCATTGTGCATCTTTCCCTTCTGGGGGCCTGTAATTAGTGATTCTTTTTGTTGACTGTCCTGCTGGGGGTCTGTAATTGACAGTTCTTCCTGTAATTAACAGTGAGTGGTACAGGCTCCCTCTTCTAGCCTGCCGACTCCACTTCAGTGAGATTTCTCTTTATCAATTTTCTGGTTTTCAGTATAGCTCTTTAGTTGTGGTATCTATAACAACTTTTATGCTGGCTTTAGAAGGAAATCCAAACAAAACCCCCCCAGAATTTACCCTCTTGCCATTATCCAAATACACAGCCTCTCCCTATTTCTGTGCTTTTGTTCAAATTCTTCTCTCCTTCTGTATTCTCCCGCTCTTATCAACCCTGGAAAGGTGTCCTGTAATTTATGCCTATCCTTTGACTATCACCTCTTTTGTAAAGGCTTTTTGAACTGTGTCTCTGTCTCTGCCACCACCAGATGTGTGTGCATATGTATTTTCAGGGCTTGAATGCCTTTATGCATTACACCTTTAATTTATCTGATACTGACACACTTCTTCATGCCAGGCACTCTGCGGAGACTGGATTTACAATGGCAAAGAAAACACTGTCCTTGCTCTCAAGTACCAATATATATTTTTAATCAATAGACTTTATATTCTAGAGCAGTTTTAGGTTTACAGAAAAATAGTAGGGTAGAAAGTACAAAGATCTTCCATATACCACTCTTTCTTCCAACCCCACACACAGTTTCTTCTGTTATGTTAGAGTGGTACCTTTGTTACAATTGATGAACAGTACCGATACATTGTTATTAATTAAAACCCATAGATCACATTGGTGTTCAGGTTTTGTGTTGTGACAAATGTATAATGTCTGTAATCTCTATTGCAGTATCATACTAAACATCCCTGGTGCTCCACTTATTGATCCCTTTTCCCTCCCCCAGTGCCCTGGCAGCCACTGATTGTTCTACTGTCTATAGATTTGCCTTTTCCCAGATTTTATATAGTTGAAATTATGCAGTATGTAGCCTTCCAGAGTGGCTTCTTTTACTTAGTAATATGCATTTAAGTTTCCGTGTGTGTGTGTGTGTGTGTGTGTGTGTGTGGCCTGATAGCTCATTTCTTTTTAGTGCTAAATAATATTCCATTCTCTGGACATACCACAGTTTATTTATCCATTCACCTACTGAAGAACATCTTGGTTGCTTCCAAGTTTTGGCAACTATAAATAAAGCTGCTATAAATCTTGTGTACTTTTTGGGTAGACATAGTTTTTAACTTATTGGAGTTAGTATCATGAAGTCTAATTGCTGGATCATACGGTAAGACTACAGTTAACTTTGTAAGAAACTACCAGTTGTCATTGTAACTTTTTTTTTTTAAAGATTTTATTTATTTATTTGACAGAAAGAGAGATCATAAGTAGTCAGAGAGGCAGGCAGAGGGAGAGGGGGAAGCAGGCTCTGCACAGAGCAGGGAGCCAAATGCGGAGCTTGATCCCAGGACCCTGAGATCATGACCTGAGCCGAAGGCAGAGGCTTTAACCCACTGAGCCACCCAGGCGCCCCTCATTGTAACGTTTTGCAGTCCTCTCATCTGAGAGTTCTTGTTGCTCTACATCTTTGTCAGCACTTGGTTTTGTCAGTGTTTGGGATTTTTACCCATTTTAATAGGTATTTGGTGGTTTCTCTTTTTTTTTTTTAAGATTTTTTATTTATTTGACAGAGAGAGAGACACAGTGAGAGAGGGAACACAAGCAGGGGGAGTGGGAGAGGGAGAAGCAGGCTTCCCGCCGAGCAGGGAGCCTGATGCGGGGCTTGATCCCAGGACCCTGGAATCATGACCCAGGCCAAAGGTAGCCGCTTAACGACTGAGCCACCCAGGTGCCCCGGTTTCTCATTGTTTTAATTTGCAATTCCTTGATTGCATATGCTTATTTGCCATCTATATATCTTATTTGTTGAAGTTCCTGTTAAGATCATTTGCTCATTTTTATTTTTATTTATTTTTTAAAGATTTTATTTATTCATTTGACACAGAGAATGAGATTACAAGTCGGCAGAGAGGCAGGCAGAGAGAGAGGAGAGAGAAGGTAGCAGGCTCCCTGCTGAGCAGAGAGCCCGACGTGGGCCTCGATCCCAGGACCCTGGGATCATGACCNTTAACCCACTGAGCCACCCAGGCGCCCCTCATTGTAACTAACGTTTTGCAGTCCTCTCATCTGAGAGTTCCTGTTGCTCTACATCTTTGTCAGCACTTGGTATTGTCAGTGTTTGGGATTTTTACCCATTTTAATAGGTATTTGGTGGTTTCTCTTTTTTTTTTTTAAGATTTTTTTATTTATTTGACAGAGAGAGAGACACAGTGAGAGAGGGAACACAAGCAGGGGGAGTGGGAGAGGGAGAAGCAGGCTTCCCGCCGAGCAGGGAGCCTGATGCGGGGCTTGATCCCAGGACCCTGGAATCATGACCCGGGCCAAAGGTAGCCGCTTAACGACTGAGCCACCCAGGTGCCCCGGTTTCTCATTGTTTTAATTTGCAATTCCTTGATTGCATATGCTTATTTACCATCTATATATCTTATTTGTTGAAGTTCCTGTTAAGATCATTTGCTCATTTTTATTTTTATTTTATTTATTTAATTTTCCCCATTTTAAAATTGGATTATTTTCTGATTTTTTAGTTTTAAGAATTCTCTGTGTAATTTGGATAGAAGTCCTTTATCAGATATATACTTTGCAAATATTTTGTCATTCGTTTATTTTTATTTATGTATGTTTGTATGTATGTATGTATTTTTAAAGATTTTATTTATTTATCAGAGAGAGAGCACAGGCAGGGGGAGTGGCAGGCAGAAGGAGAAGCAGGGTCCTTGCCAAACAAGGAGATGATGCAGAACTCAATCCCAGGACTCTGGGATCATTATCTGAGCCAAAGGCAGACATTTAACATCTCTCATTCTTTTAATAGTGTCTTTCATAGAGCAGAAGTTTTTGATTTTAATAGAGTCCAACTTAAAATTTTCTCTCATGGATAATGCCTTTGGTATTGTATCTAAAACTCATCACCAAATCCTGTATGTCTAGATTTTTTCTGTGTTATCTCCTAGAAGTTTTATAGTTTTGTGTTTTATGGTTTTATGTTTTGTGGATTTACAGTTATAGGGCCATGATCCACTTTGAGTTAATTTTTGTGCAAGGTATAAGATCTCTGGATTCATTTTTGTCCAGTTTTCTAATACCATTTGTTGAAAAACCATCCTCTCTCCATTAAATCAGTTTTGCTCTTTTGTTAAAGAAGACTTGACTATATTTGTGTGCATCTATGTCTGGGTTCTTTATGCTGTTCCATTGATCTGTTGGTCTGTTCATGTACCAATAACAGCATGTCTTGATTACTGTAGTTCTGTAGTAAGTTTTCAAGTCGGGAAATGTCACTTTGTTGATACCGTGCTGGTTATTTCTGGGTCTTTTGCCTCTCTATATAAACTTTAGAATCACTTTTTTGATATCCACAAAATAACTTGTTGGGATTTTCTTTTTAAATTGAAGTATTAGTTTTAGGAGTACAGCATAGTGATTTGACAACTCTATACCTTATGGAATACTCACGAGAAGTGTAGTTACCATCTGTCACCATACAATGCTATGTACCATTGACTGTAGTCCCTATATTCATCCCTGTGACTTACTCATTCCAGAACTGGAAGCCTGTGTCACTTCCCTTCACCTATTTTGCCATGCTTCCCACCCTCTTCCCCTCTGTCAACTACCAGTTTGTTCTCCGTATTTATGGGTTTGTTTCTGCTTTTGTGTGTATGTTTTGATTTTTAGATTCCACATATAAATGAAATCATATGGTATCTGACCTATTTCACTTAGCATAATACCATACTGGGTCCATCCATGTTGTTACAAATGGCTAGATCTTATTCTTTTTAATGGCTGAATAATATTCCTGTGTACACATGTATGTATGTGTGTGTACAATATCTTTTTTACCCATTCATTTGTCAATGGACATTAGGGTTGCTTTCATATCTTGGCTATATTAAATAATGCTGCAGTAAACATAGGGGTGCATATGTCTTTTCAAATTAGTATTTGTTTTCTTTGGGTAGATACCCAGTAGCAGAATTACTGGATTATGTGGTAGTTCTATTTTTAATTTTTTGACCCTATTACTGTTTTCCACAGTGGCTATACAGATTTACATTTCCAGCAACAGTGCATGAGGGTTTCTTTTTCTCCACATCTTTGCCAATACTTGTTATTTTTTGTCTTTTTTATACTAGCCATTCTGACAGGTATAAGGTGATACCTCACTGTGGTTTTGATTTACATTTCTTTTTTTTTTTTTAAAGATTTTATTTATTTATTTCACAGAGGGAGAGAGATCACAAGGAGGCAGAGAGGCAGGCAGAGAGAGAGTGGGGGAAGCAGGCTCCCTGCCGAGCAGGGAGCCCGATGCGGGCCTTGATCCCAGGACCCTGAGATCATGACCTGAGCCGAAAGCAGAGGCTTTAACCCACTGAGCCACCCAGGCGCCCTTGATTTACATTTCACTGATAGTTAATGACGTTGAGTATCCTCTCATGTGTCTGTTGACCATCTGTATATATTCTTTGGAAAAATGTCTCTTCAGGTCCTGTGCTGATTTTTAAATTGGAATATTTGTTTTTTTGGTATAACTTGCTATGATTTTGATTGAGATTGTATCAGATCTATAGATTAGGTTGGAAGAATTGACATCCTAATAATATTAAATCTTCCGGTCCATGGGAGTGCCTGGGTGGCTCAGTCAGTTAAGTGTCCTACTTTTGATTTTGGCTCAGGTCATGATCTCAAGGTTGTGGGGTCAAGCCCCGTGTCAGGCTCTGTGCTGGTCATGGAGCCTGCTTGGGATTCTGCCTCTCTTTCCCTTTCCCTCTGCCCCTCCCCTCCACCCCTGCTTGTGCTTTCTCTCTCTCTCTCTCTCTAAAAAAAAAAAAAATAATAACAACAATAAAAAACAACTCAAACTTCTGGTCTATAAATTTGAATTATCTCTCCATTTATTTAGGTCTCCTTGGACTTATTTTATCAGAGTATTGCTTCTTCCTGATAAATATCTTGTACATATTTTGTTAGGTTTAAACCTAAGTCAGCCAGTCCTCCCTTCCTCTTAATCTTTCTTTTTGGTACTAATGTAAGTGGTGTTGTATTTTTAATTTCAAATTCTGGTTGTTCATTGCTGGTATATAGAAACAAGTAGCTTTTGTATAATTATCATGTATCCTGCAACCTTGTTATACTGTTTATGAGTTCCAGGAGTTTTTTTATTTGTTGTTTGTTTTTGGGTTTTTTTTGTTGTTTTTTAGTATTTTCTGTATAACAATTTATATCATCTGTGTCCAAGGACAATTGCTATGAGTTTTAGTACAATGTTGAATAGGAGTGATGATCCTTGCTTTGCTCCTGATCTTAGGGAGAAAAGATCTGATTTCTCACCATTAAGAATGATGTTGCGGGGGCAGCTGTGTTGCTCAGTTGGTTAAGTGTCCTGCTCTTGATTTTGGCTCAGGTCATGATCTCAGGGTCATGAGATTGAGCTCTCCTTTGGGCTCCACGATCAGTGGGGAGGCTACTTGAGATTCTCCCTCTCCCTCTTCTCCTCTACTCCCCCCCTCCTTCTTTCAAATAAATAAATCTTAAAAAAAAAAAAAAGAATGATGTTAGGGGCGCTGGGATGGCATAGTCATTTAAGTGTCTGACTCTTGGGCGCCTGGGTGGCTCAGTGAGTTAAAGCCTCTGCTTTCGGCTCAGGTCATGATCTCAGCATCCTGGCATGGAGGCCCGCATCAGGCTCTCTGCTCAGCAGGGAGCCTGCTTCCTCCTCTCTCTCTGCCTGCCTCTCTGCCTACTTGTAATCTCTCTCTCTGTGTCAAATAAATAAATAAAATCTTTAAAAAAAAAAAGTGTCTGACTCTTGGTTTCAGCTCAGGTCGTGGTCTCAGGGTAATGAATTGAGCCCTGTGTTGGGTTCCGCATTCGGAAGTCTGCTTGAGATTCCCTCTCCTTTTGTCCCTCCCCATCTCCCCCACTTGCTCTCTCTCACATACACTCTCTCTAAAATAAGTAATAAATCCTTAAAATATGATGTTAGCTGTAGGTGTTTTGTAGATGCTTTTAAATCAAATTTGGGAAGTTCTTCTCTATTCTTAATTGCCAAGAGTTTTTATCATAACGGAATTTTGGCTGTTGTCCAATGCTTTTTCTGTTTCTGTTGATAAAATTGTAACTTCTCTTTTTTTTAGCTTGTTGATGTGATGGATCCCAGTTAATGATTTTCAAATGTTAGACCAGCCTTGCTATTTGGAATAAATCTCACTTGGTTGAGATGTATAATTGTTTTTATACATTGTTATACTTGATTTGCTAATATTTTGTTAAGGGTTTTTGTATCTATGTTCATGAGAGGTATTGATTTGTAGTTTTCCTTTTCATGATGTCTTTGGTTTTGGTATTGAAGTATGCAGGCCTCATTGAATGAATTAGAAATCTTCCCTCTGGGGTGCCTAGATGGCTCATTGTTTAGGCCTTCATTAGATCTTCAGCTCAGTTGGTTAGACCTTCAGCTCAGGTCATGAACTTGGGCTCCTGGGATCAAGCCCCACATTGGGTTCCCTGCTTGGTAGGGAGTCTGCTTCTCCCTCTCCCTCTGCCCCTCCTCCACACTTGTGCTTTCCCTCTCAGTCTCTCTCAAATAAATAAAATCTTAAAAAAAAAGTATATATATATAAAATACATAAAAAGAAATATTTCCTCTGCTTATATTTTATGGAAGAAATTGTAAAAAATTGGTACAATTCCTTTCAAAAATGTGTTTTTTTTTTTCAAAAATGTTTTATAGACATCACCAGTGAACAGTTCTGGAAGGTTATTATTTCTGTTTATGAATATTACTAATTATTGATTCAATTTATTTAATAGATACAAGCCTATTTAGAGTAGCTATTTCTCCCTGTATGAGTTTTGGTAGATATAAAAATATTTTTTAAGAAATCAGTGCATTTCATCTAGGTTCTCAAATCTGTAGGCATAGAACTGTTCATATATTCTTTTATCCTTTTGGAGTCGATGAATCTGTAGTGCTGACTCCTCTTTCATTTGTGATATTAGTGACTTGTGTTTTGTTTTTTCTTGCTTAGCCTAGCTGGAGCCTAATCAACTCTGTTGGTCTTTTCAAAGATCAGCTTTTGCTATTGTTGATTTCCTTTATTGATTTAATTTCTATTCATTATTTCTTTTCTTATGCTCTAGACTTACATGGTTCTTAGTTCTCTAGTTTTTAAGTTTGAAGCTTAGATTATTGATTTTAGATCTTCTTTTCTAATTATGCATTTAATGCTATAAATTTTTCAAGAGGCAGTGTTTTCACTCCACATATATTTTGATATGTTGTATTTTCATTTTGTTCCCTCTATTTTAAATTTTTCTTGAGATTTCTTCTTTGATTCATTAATTATTTAGAAGTGTGTTGTTTAATTTCTAACTTGAGATTTTTCAGCTTTCTGTTATCGATTTCTAGTTTAATTCCATTGTGATCTGAAAGCATACTTTGTATCATTTCTTTTGTCTAAATTAGTTAAGGTGTGTTTTATTGTTTATCAGAATGATCTATCTTGGTGAATGTTCCATGTAAACTTGAGAACAATGTGTATTCTGCAGTCGTTGGATAAGTATTCTATAAATGGCAATTAGTTCCAATTGTTTAATGGTACTACTTGGTTCAACTGTGTCCTTCCTGATTTTTTGCCTGCTGGATCTGTCAATTACTGATAAGAGTATTGAGTCTCCACAATAATAGTTGATTCTATTTTTTAAAATCTGTTTTTCCGTGTAGTTCTAGCAGTTTTTGCTTCACATATTTTGACATTCTGTTGTTAGACACATATCCATTAATGATTGTTATGTCTTTTTAAAACATTGACCTTTTAAATCATTATATAATGCTCCTTTTTATCCTTGATATTTTCCCTTGTTGTGAAGTCAACTTTTTCTGAAATCAATGTTACTATACTAGCTTTCTTTTGTTTCATGTTATCAATGATATGTCTTTTTTCATCCTTTTACTTTTAATCTGTGTGTACTTTATATTTAAAATGGTATTCTGGTAGACTTTTTTTTTTTTTTTAGTGCATTCTAATAGTCTCTGTCTTTTAATTTGTGTATTTAGACCATTCATGTTTGAAGTGGTTATTTATATAGCTGGATTACTATCTACCATATTTTGGATTCTTCTTTAATTTGATGCTCTGTTCTTTGTTTCTTTTTTGTTTTCCAGTGGGTTTTCTTTTTTTTCCCTTCTCTGATTTTAACTGGACATTTTATATGATGATTCCATTTTCTCTCCTCTCTTAACATATAAACTATGCTCCTTAAATTTTTTTTTGTGTTTGCTGTAGAGTTGGTATTAATTTACAGCTAATGCATGCTGACTTTCAGATAACACCATCCATTACACAAGTAATGCAAATAATTTATAATACAGTATTCCCAATTCCTCCCTCTTGTCTCTTATAACATTGTTGTCATTCATTTCACTTATCTGGTATATGTGCCAAAGTCAGTACATTTCACTTATCTGTAAGCTGTAATCGCTGAATACATTATTGCTATATATACTGAACAAGAGTTGTTATTGAACAAACTCTTATCTGCTAGATAAGTTAAGAATAAGAAAAGTAAAATATTTTTTACCTTTATTCCTTCTCTAACCTTCTTTTATTAATATAGATCTGAGCTCCTGACTTACATCATTTTCCTTTATTTCTCACTACTATCATAAGATAATCTCATTGGATACAGAATTTCAGGTAGTTTTTTGTTTTTTTTTTCTTTTAGGACTTTAAATATTTCATGCCTCTCTCTTGTTTGCATGGTTTCTGAAGAAAATTGGTTGTGATTCTTATTTTGGGGCCTCTTTAGGTAAGGTGCTCATTTCCTCTTGCTTCTTTCAAGATTTTTCTCTTTGTGTTTGACTTTCTGCAGTTTTGGATATGATATGTCAAGGTGTATATTTTTAGTATTTATCATGCATGATATTCTCTGAACTTCCTGGATCTGTGGCCTAGTGTCTGCAGTTCATCAGCTACAATCTCCTGTTACCATCCAGGAGGCAGACTGATTAGGTCTGAGTCTTTTAAGGACCACCTAACTGACCTTCAAAGTACTTCTCAACCTTTCTTTTCCACCTTAGGTGAGAAAGGAAGCCTCAGGCATGCTGGCATTGGGCATTTTGCCCAGGTAGGTTAGGCTCTGATAAAATCCACAGATCATTCAGGCTTTTGCAAATTACTTTTCCTCAAGGGCATACTTTCGTTGAAGAAAACAGAGCTCAGGATGTGTTTTAAAATGACTACCGGTCCCCTCTCCCTGCCAGAAATGTGAGGGGAGTTTTCCTCAGTCTTTATTCTCAGAACCTGATGGAATTCCTGGAAGTGAAACTCATGAAGGGATAGGGGCTCTGTTAAGGCTGGGACCCTTAGCAGTTTAAACTCTTAAGCCTGCACACAACCCCGACTAAGGTGTGACTGTAACTGTTACTTGCCTAGATTAGGAATACTAGAAGGTGAAAGTAAGCATCTAATTTGGAGCCATTTGATAAGATTCCTAGGTTTGTGGTTATCTCATTTTGCCCCACGCTTTCTCTCAGTGCAGAATTTGGGCTACTACTTTGCTAAGGGACAGTTTTAGTTCAGGGTCTACCAAGTAACTATATTTTGTGGATTGTTTTCATGGCCTCTTGTGTTCGTTCCTTGAATGTAGCATTTCCTGTCTTAAGTACTTTCCAAGGAAAGAAAATAATTATCTGGATATTTAAATTGCTCCAATTGAGAAAAATGATTTTAACAAATAGCTCATTGAAATTCACCACTCCCTTTTTTTTTTCAATGATAACTCACATTTGCTGAAACTCTACTATGTGCCAACTGTGGTTTTAAAATCATTAGTTCTATTAACTCATTTGATTCTTACAACACTGCTGTGAGGTAGGTGTAATTAGTGATCCCATTTTATCGACGGGGGAATTGAAGATTTGTGAGATTAGAGCAACGTGTTAAGGTCACACATTAAAAAACAGAGCTCAACAAGATGGGATGGGGAAGGAGACAAACCATAAGAGACTCCTAATCTCACAAAACAAACTGAGGGTTACTGGGGGGTGGGAGGGTAGGGATAGGGTGGATGGGTTATGGACATTGGGGAGGGTTTGTGGTTTGGTGAATGCTGTGAAAGATGTAAGCCTGATGATTCACAGACCTGTACCCCTCGGGCAAAGAATAAAAATAAAATTAAAAAAACAAAAAAAACCCAAAAAACAGAGCTCAACTTCAATCCTAGGCAGTCTGGCTCGAATTCCAGGATTTATGATTTTTTTTCTTTGCTATATCCACATACCACTTTATTTAAGTATTATTCTTTAAGTCAACTCATGTTTTACAAATATAAATTCTTTTTGAAAGGAAACTTGACATCACTGTTGTAAATTGAAAATCATTATGGTTTTACTGAAGTAGAAAATAAATGTAAAAATCTTGATAAAAATAAAACCATGCTGCAAAAAATAAATTGCTCAAAACTTTGATCCAAGAGTGTCTGGGTGGCTTAGTTCATTAAGCGTCTGCCTTCAGCTCAGCTCATGATCCTGGACTCTGCTTCTCCCTCTGCCCTTCACCTGCTGTGCTCTCTCATGCTCTCTCTCTCGCTCTCTCAAATAAATTAATAAAAATCTTAAAAACAAAAAGCAAAAACTTTGATCCAAGAGCTGCTTTTTTCTTTTTTGAAAGGGAAGACTGCACTTGTTGAAGTGTTAAAGTCTCCAAATTAAACTACATTTCTTGATGTAGTAAGAAGGAATCAGAGAATATTGACAAGAGAAAAAGTGATTCAGTTTTTGTAAGTCTCCTTCCTTCTGTTTGACTCTCTTTGGAGAAACTAGTCACCTGTTAATTTAGTTCTTAAAATGCAGCAGTGTGTCATTTATCACACGGAAGAAGCACCTGTGTGTGGCTCATATGCAAACAGAGATATTAAATGATAGTTACCATTATTATTAAAATCCAGACATCCTATAACACATAGGGACTGAATCATAAAAATAATCTTGTTAGGATTCATAATTCTTAGGTTAACCTAGCCCAGAGGTCCTCATTTTTTCTCTTTTGGATGCCACATTCTTCTTCCACATATACAACAGATATTTCTACTTCCCCATATAGGAAAAAACCAACAACAGACCTTAAATGCCCCCAGTTCTTTTTCTTTTTTTTTAATTTGCATGTTCCTACGTTATTCAGCACTCCTCTTCACTGCTTATACAGTATCACCTGGAGTTAACGGGACAAAGGGGAAAGGGATGTGTAAGATGTGGTCTCACTTATGCTGCAGGTAAGACTCAGTAGTGCTCACGTTTCCTGTACTATACACCTTATCACTCTCTTTCCTTCTTTTAGTCACAACTGTTTAAAAATACAACTTTTCCTTCTTTCTCTCAATGAGTAAACTAACAAATTTCATTGTGGAAAGTGTGGCAAGTACAAAAAGTTTAGGCAAAATGGAAGTAATCGTGTTACTCAGAAGTGACTATTGGCTAAAGGGACCAGAGGCTTTCTTGGAGGAGGAGTGTGCACTTTGCCCACCTTTTCAGGATTCACTCGCTCCACCCCTTCACCGTGCAGGCTCTCTCCTACCAGTGGTGTTGTCTCTCAGTAGCGCCACCATTGTGAGGAAATTACTGATGTCTCCAATGGTGTGGCTTCCTCCTCTGTAAAACTGGGATGACAGTTCACCTCGTGGTGTCATTGTGAGCGTTACATGATCGGATGCATAGAAAGCATCAAGTATAGTGTCTGAGACAGTAAGCTCTAAATCAGTGCTCGCTGTCACCGTGATTGTTGCTCCCCTAAAGAAAGATGGGATGTCTGCCCCGAGGCCCTGGCTTATGTCATTATCTCTAACTGCAAAGTCCAGCTTCTGCTCTGTCTCTGTCTTTTGAAATTCTACTCATTCTTCAGGGTTATCTCACATGCTTTCATTCTCCCTTGTCAATTTCTGTTTTGACCAACCTCATTCCCATAGATTTTGTTTTTGTCGCCTTTGGTGTCATAATGTGTTCATTCTAAAAATATGGAATGTGTTGAATTACAGTCCTTTTTTTTGTGTTGTGACTTAAAAAGGGGATTCCTTTGTAGGTAGGCTGGATTTAGAAGTGTTATGGCAGCAAAGGCAGATGGAAAATTAAACTGTGGTTAGTTACTGGGCTTTGAGGCATAACCAAAGCTTGGGTATCTTGGCAGCGTTAGAATTAGAGATGATGTAATTTCTGGGATGAGCTTCTGACTGGAAAAGGAAACAGAAACAGCAAAACATACGTGTTGCTAGTTCGAAAAGAAAAATCATGCACAGAAATTCTTATGTAATCCGAGTATTGTTTAATTGACATTTTAAACTCTATAATGGTGCCCAGTTATGTCTAGCTTTATCAGAATTGTGTTTTGTTAAGTTTTAGGAAAACCTTCTAGGCTGGCCCAAGTCAGGATATCTGCAATTCTGTCACATTCTAATAATTATTGTGGCATTTTTGTTTGATGATTTTAGAATTAAGTCACTTCAGCAAGTTTAGAATTGGTACTTTACTTTTCTACTCCTGCTCCATACTTGTGTATGTATTAACTCCAGGTAAGCAAGATCTTAAATCAATTGAAACGTGAAAACCTGGATTTTAAGGTGAATGGTTAAAACATCCTCTTTTAAATGGAGGGTTTCATGGTGACTTTTGAGAATTTAGATTATGGGGCGCCTGGGTGGCTCATTTGTTAAGCGTCTGCCTTCGGGTCAGATCATGGTCCCAGAGTACTGGGATCCAGCCCCGTGTCGGGCTCCCTGCTTGGTGGGAAGCCTGCTTCTCCCTCTCCCACTGCCCCTGCTTGTGTTTCCTCTCTCTCTCTGTCTCTCTCTGTCAAATAAATAAATAAAATCTTTGAAAAAGGTGGGGGGTGCCTGGGTGGCTCAGTTGGTTAAGTGTCTGCTTTCGGCTCAGGGCATGATCCCGGGATCCTGGGATGGAGCCCTGCGTTGGGCTCCATGCTCGTGGAGGAGCCTGCTTCTTCCTCTCCCTCTGCCTGCCACTCCCCTTGCTTGTGCTTTCCCTTTCTGTCAATAAATTTTAAAAAAGTCTTAAAAAAGAGAATTTAGATTTTAAAAGTGGAATAATTTAATGTAGCCTCCTACTAATTTCACATTGGAATTCCCGTAGTCTAAAATTAGAATTCACATGTTCTGAATTATTTATGATTCTAATTTTTCTGTTATAATAGTAATTGTGACTGGAAAGTTAGCAGTTACTTTTTGTTTTTTGTTTTGGCAAAAGTGGCATTATATTAAATATTGATTGTGGGGCGCCCGAGTTGCTCAGTTGGTTAAGCTTCTGACTCTTGATTTCGGCTCAGGTCCTGATCTCAGTGTCATGAGAAGGAACTGTGTTGGGCTCCAGGCTCAGTGGGGAGTCTGCCTGAAAGCTCTCTCTCTCCCTCTGCTTGCCTGTGTGCCTGTGCTTTCTCTCTCAAATAAATAAGTCTTAAAAAAAATATTGTGAACTCCTAGAATTTACAGTGAAGGACTTCTTACATATTTGAACACATTTATCAGGTGTGAAACATGTGAGTATGTGTATATGAACACCCACATGTGTGTGTATTCACATTCAAGAATATTTACTGCTATGAATACTGCTTTTGTTTATGTCTCCCCAGTATCACAACAATTTTTATTTGCTTTGGTTTCAAATATATAGTCAAATTATGTTCAAAATGTTTCCGTATCCAATATAAATTAGTTGACAGGTCTGAGTTTATTATGCTTTAAGTATTTGTGACATGTTCTACAAGTTGTTGGACTTGATTTTGTTAATTAAGTTAGTAAACTTGAACAGTTGGCCCACCAGAAACAATGGCAGCAATTGTGGCAATTTTGAGAAGAAGTCTGTACAAAAAAAATGTATTTACTGTTCACGAACACCTAACATTTCATGAAACCAATTCTATCCTTACAATACTTACAATATAAGGGAGAGTAAAGCAGTGTTCAGACTCCTGCAGTGTCAGGAAGGAAGAAGCTCTATTAGAAAACAAAACTGGAAAGATACTATGTACTGGAGCTTATAACCCGTCATGCCCCATGATGGCACTGGGGATGGCTTGTCATTGTGACCCACGTGCTGGCATGGGTGGCTGCTTGCTCTGAGGAATGCACTGGTGTTCCTTGTAATTTCCATATTTTGTGGGGAAAATCCCTGTCTGGCTGGTATCCACACCCCCTGAATTAAAATACATTTGAAATCTGAGTGGAACAATAACTGTTGGATACATCTGTATTCCTTCTTTCATTCATACTCATTTCCTTGAATGACCTTTGTACTTCCTTTTTGTAGAGTTTCTTTGTTGGAGAAGGTCAGGAGGACAATGTTATTAAAATTCTTTAGATCTCTCTCATTTCACAGCTGTAATGTATTGCTTTTTCTGAGGTCGTCTTTTTGAGTTTCAGGATAAAGGCCTTTTACTCTAAAATCTCTGGTTTTTTGGATACTTGGTTTTTGTATAATTGCACTAAACTTTCAGAGTTTAGGCATATGATGATTGTTGCTATTTATGTAGGCTAAGTAGTCAGCCTTGATTAAAATGTTTTGTAGAGCTGAGGTTTTTTATTTTAACTGGTATTAAATTGAGATAGTATATAGAGAGAAACAAAACTAATGTTGAACTGGAATGAAGTGATAAAAATAGTATACTTGAAATTTACCTATAGTGACTTTAAACTTTTTGGAGGCTAATGGCACATCGTTTGATTTTGATTCCACCTCCATGTGATTAGGCGTATACGTAGACTATTCACGGTTAACTTTTGGAGAGGCAATAAGTTGTAGGGGTTGAGAGCACAGCCCTGGAATCAGACTGTCTGGGATGGAAGGCAGGCTCTGCCATGTGTTTGTTCTGACTTTGAGCAGTTAGTTTCGCTAATCTTCAATAAATGGAAATAACCATATTCCAGTTTTTACTGTTGCTGTTATTATTTTAAACTTCTACAACAACTTCATTTTCTTGGGGTTCATTGGTCTACACATCAAATTCCAAAACCAAAGCTGTTTAGAGCTTTGCTTGAACCACACAAGAACTCATATGAGAAATGTCAACCTTTAATAGTGAAGACGCAGTCAGGTATTAAAGGTAAATGTTTGGAAAATTGGTGGGACTTAAAGGCCTCTTATTCAGCTGCAGAGTACTTCATGCAGACAGTCATTTTGTGTAAATAAATACGTATTCCTTTCAAATAAATACATACATACACACCTACATGCCTTTTCTGCAAATAACTGATTTCCAGTGTACCTCTCCCTCCCCAGCTTCCTTACCTCCCACCCCCCTTACCTTTCCACTCGAAGTCATTCTGCTCTGGGAGGAAACCCTACTTAGCACACTCTGTAAGACCCATACTGATGATTATCTTCCCATGAATAAGGAGTTCAAATAATCTTGACACCATTTTCCCTTTACCCAGCCTTTTTTTTTTTAATTTTTAAAGATTTTATTTATTTATTTGACAGAGAAAGAGAGATCACAAGTAGTCAGAGAGGCAGGCAGAGGGAGAGGGGTGAAGCAGGCTCCCTGCTGAGCAGAGAGCCCGATGTGGTGTTCGATCCCGATGTGGTGCTCGATCCCGATGTGGTGCTCGATCCCAGGAGCCTGAGATCATGACCTGAGCCAAAGGCAGAGGCTTTAACCCACTGAGCCACCCAGGCACCCCACCTTTACCCACCTTTTAATCTCTTGGTAAATTTACTTGGTGATAGGGTAATGATTGTTTTTTCTTACCAGACTTTGTTTCAGATGATATTTTAAAGGCTAGTCTCTACTTGGTTCTTGTGAGTCCATTTCAGGTTCCCTCACTTATTATTTTTCATCTTCTTTAATGAGTTTTTCTTCTGTGTGGGAAGCATTTGATAAGTAAGTTTTTGGAAAGGGTTGGTGAACTTTCAATAAAAGGGGCAGGTAGTAACTATTGAGGTTTTGCAGGGTCTTTATCACAACTACTCCACTCTGTTTTAGCTTGAACACAGCCAGAGATAATGCACACAGATAATACATAAAGGGATGAATATGCCTGTATTCTAATAAAGTTTATATATATATATTTTTTTTAAATCCCAACCCCCCAATAAAGTTTTATTATGGACACCGAAATTTGAATTTTGAATGATTTTTGTGTGTCAGGAAATAGTCTTTCTGATTTTTCCAGTCAATTAAAAATGTAGACTTATTCTTATCTTGGTGGGCTATGCAAAAACAGGTAGATTTGGTGCCTGCATTGTTGCCTGTGGACTTCTGGTCTGGTATCTTACATATATGACAAGTGCAGTGGTGATAAAGTGTCCATAAATGCTACGTGTTATTTTTACTATGAGCTTTTGCTCCTTCCAAGTACTTTATTTTATTAACAAGTAATAAAAGTATGATGTGTGGTATTCTGGTTATGTATTGCTGTATAAAAAGTCATTCACTGACTTAGTGGTTTAAAACATCAGTTTTTTCTTCTCTCTCATATTTCTCTTGGTAGAGTCGGTTCAGCTTTCACTCAGACAGCCGCCAGCGCTGGGCTGGAGTCATTGGAAGGCGCATGTGCACTGGATTTCCACGACGACTTGCTCATTTGGCTGATGGTTGATGTTGGTGCAGAAGCTTTGCCTTTGCATGGCCTGTGGCCTAGGCTTCTCACAGAGTAGCAGCTGGGCTCCAAAATGGGGTGACCTAAGAGTCCCAGGTAGAAGTGGGGAGGCTTTTTATGACCTGTCCTAAGAAGTCACACAGTATCGGTTTTACCACATTGTATTGATCAAAAGCAAAGTGTTAGGGCTAACCCAAATTAAGGGCCTACACGAGAGCATGAATGCCTAGGGGTGTCATTCACTGGAGAGTTGTCTTTGAAGACTAGTTACTGTATGGGGCACTATTCATTACTGAATTCAAGGTAACTGGTTCCCTTTGGAGAGGGTAGGGAGAGGCGGACAGGGGGAAATATAATTGGAGAAAATTAAATTTCTGATATTATATATTTTGTCGTTCATGGCTATACATAGCTTTTTTTTTTTTTTCCACTTTTGGTGCTGTAAAATATTTCATAATAGGGAATGCCTGGGTGGCTTAGTCGGTTAAGCATCTGCCTTCGGCTCAGTTCATGATCCCTGGGACCTGGGATCGAGTCCTGCATCAGGTTCCCTGCTGCTGCTTCCTCTTCCTCTGCTGCTTCCCCTGCTTATACTCTCTTTCTCTGTCTGTCAAATAAATATATTAAAAATTAAAAAAAATATATACAAAATGAGGAAGATTAGTAGAATGGACTCTCATTTACTTGTCACTCAACAAACATGGGCTCATGGCTAATCTGATTTCATTTACACCCCACCCTTTTATTTTGAAGCAAATTAATGACATATAACATTTTAGACCTACGCATTTCCCTTGTATCTCTGAGACATAAGAATTAAAAAAAATTAATCCTGATCTAATCATAGTATCTAAACCTTAAATAATTCCTAAAACTTCAAACATACCTAAAAATTCAGTAGTGTAATCCCTTAAATATAATAAAATAACCAGGACGTTTAAATTTCTAATTATCTATTGAATGTCATAATTTTTTGTTTGCTTTTTAGATCAAGATCCTATAAAGATTCACACATTGTAATTGGTCAGTATGTCTCCTGAATCTCTTTTGATCTGTTGTTTCTATTTTTTTTTTTTTAAAGATTTTATTTATTTATTTCACAGAGGGAGAGAGATCACAAGGAGGCAGAGAGGCTGGCAGAAAGAGAAGGGGAAGCAGGCTCCCTGCCGAGCAGAGAGCCCGATGCGGGCCTCGATCCCAGGACCCTGAGATCATGACCTGAGCCGAAAGCAGAGGCTTTAACCCACTGAGCCACCCAGGCACCCTGTTGTTTCTTCTTTGTTTTTTGTTTTTTTTTCTCTTCAGTTTATTTGTTAGAGACCAAGTCCTTATTTGCTGATTGCATTCCCCTGATGGCATCACATTCACTAATATCATTGAATAGGTTTTATTATTCCCTATAAATTGGCAGTTAAATTTAGCAGCTCTATCAGATTCAGATTTGTTTTTGGATAGAACTTCTTAGGTTGTGTGGTGTGTTCTTTCAGGCGGATGCAAAATAATGAATGCTTGTTTGTCTCTTTATTGAAGAAAAATGCACGTATCCACTAATTTTTAGGAGGTGCAAAATGGTGATATTCTCATCCTAGAATTCACTCTCCTTTTCTAAATTTATAATTCATTTTCTTTTATTGGTGGAAATACTGCTGTAAAGAGAAAAATCCTTAAATCCCCTGTTTGTTCAACTTTTGGTATAGTTTACATAGGAAATTTTCAAAATCATGAGTTATTTCACTTGTCTCCTTCTGTCTCACATGTTTATCTCTTTTTTTACTCCAAGATTCAGTTTTCTAGGCCCCCAGGAAGATAGGACTAGAATATCAAATAATTACTCTTTTGCTTTATTCCACAGTATGTACTCAATCTCAAAATAATACCAATACATAACCAACAATATGATTACTGTCAAGTATGTTTCCTTCACTGGTTCTTTTTATCTTTATGTGTATCTCACGTGGAATATATAAATAACTTGTTTTAAATCCTTTGGCATAGTCTCTGTATAGTTAGGCCTCCGACTGGCCGCACATTTATTTTTAGGAATTCCTACATTAAAGTTTAATTTTATAATTACACAAATTATTTATCTTTTTTCTATCCTGTACCTTCTCTTCCCCTTTATTATTTCCTTTGTTATTTATTTATTTAAAAATATTTTATTTGATGGGATGGGGAAGGACACAAACCATAAGAGACTCCTGATCTCACAAAACAAACTGAGGGTTACTGGGGGTTGGGAGGGTAGGGATAGGGTGGATGGGTTATGGACATTGGGGAGGGTTTGTGGTTTGGTGAGTGCTGTGAAAGATGTAAGCCTGATGATTCACAGACCTGTACCCCTTGGGCAAAGAATAAAAATAAAATAAAAAAAAATATTTTATTTTTATTTATTTATTTATTTATTTTTATTTTTATTTTTTTTTAAAGATTTTATTTATTTATTTGACACAGAGAGAGAGAGATTACAAGTAGGCAGAGAGGCAGGGAGAGGAGGAAGCAGGCTCCCTGCCGAGCAGAGAGCCCGATGCGGGCCTCGATCCCAGGACGCTGAGATCATGACCTGAGCCGAAAGCAGAGGCTTTAACCCACTGAGCCACCCAGGCGCCCAAAAAATATTTTATTTTTTATTTGTCAGAGAGAGAGCACAAGCAGGGGGAGCAGCAGGCAGAAGGGAAACAGGCTCTTTGCTGAGCAGGGAGCCAGATGCAGGACGTGATCCAGGGACCCCGGGATTATGACCTGAGCAGAACGCAGATGTCCAACAGACTGAGCCACCCAGGTGTCCCTTTTCTCTTCCCCTTAATTAACCATTTTTAAGTTTTTGGTTAATCTTTTCATTGTTTTTAACATTATAGACCATTTTGGATATATTATATTATATTATATTATCCATTTATTAGATAAATGATAGCAAACTATACACACTTCCCCCATCTTGCTTTTTTTTCTTTTTTCCTTAACAAGATATCCTTGAGATTTCTTCAGAGCTGCAGGGAACTCCACCGTGTGAATGTACCTTTTTATTTAGTTTCCTACTGCTTTTTTTTTTTAAATTTTTATTTATTTATTTTCTTTTTTTTTTTTAAGATTTTATTTATTTATTTGAGAGGGAGAGACAGAGATAGTTATAGAGAACATGAGTGGGGAGGAGAGGGAGAAGCAAGCTCCCTGCTGGGCGGGGAGCCCAGTGCGGGACTTGATCCCAGGACCAGAGTTCATGACCTGAGCCGAAGGCAGGTGCTTAACCGACTGAGGGACACATGCACACCTAGTTTGCATTACTTTGTAATGAAGTAGCAACTGGGATTGTTCCCGGTCTTTGGCTATTATGGTCTTGCTATCAATTGCCTTGTCTTCTCAGAGCATTTTGTTTTGTTTTGTTTTAACCAGTGTATGTCTTCATGTTTTCGCTAGTGTATCCTTGAAATAAATGTCTAAAAGCAAGTTGCTGGGTCAAAGGGCAAGTGAATATGTAATTTTGTTAAATGTTGCCAAATTCCCTTTTGTAGAGGCTGCTGTAGTTTGCATTTTCTCCAACATAGAGAATGATGATATTCTCACAGCCTCATCTACAGAGTATATCATCAAACATACTTTTACCAATATAATGAATAAAAAAATCATGTGTCTATGTGGATTTAATATCAGTTTTCCTATGAGGAGTATTGAGCTTTTTTTCCCATATGAATAAGAGTCATTTTCACTTATTTTTCAGTCAGCTGTTTATTTCTGTAGTCCATTTTTCTATATCATCATTGGTCCTTTTTTCCCTCCATTTTTTAGAAATTATTTATAGATAACTGACATCCCCATCATTTGTGGTAAAAATTGTAAATGTTTTTGTCATTTTACTTGTGATTTTTCTTGCCATTTTGGTTTTTTTATTGTTTTTAGTAATCAAATTTATCTCTGTCTCACTGCTTTTAGGGTTTGATCATAATTAGAAAAGTTTTCTCCATTGGCTGTAGAGGAGTCACTTAAATTTTTTCTGGTGTTTACATGATTTCATGTTTTTAGTTTTAAATTTCTTATCCATTTGGAATTTATCTTAGTGTATGATATGAGGAATGGATCCAATTTTATATATTTTTAATCCAGTTATTGAAATGCCCTCTCCCAAGTAAGAGTGTCTTTATCAAATATTACATTTGCATTTATAATTGGAAGTAATTCTGGATTTTATTTTGCCGGATTGATCTGCCTATTCCTGTATCAATACCAACAATTCATTTTTTTATTTTTAAGATTTTGTTTATTTGAGAGAGAGAGAGAGAGAGAGTGTGTGCTAGCAGTGAGGGAGGGACAGAGGAGCAGGACAGAGGGGGAAGGAGAGGGACAGGCGGACTCCATGCTGAGCATGGAGCCCAATATGGGTCTTGACCTCACAATCCTGTGATCATGACCTGAGCTGAAACCAAGAGTCAGATGCTTAACCAACTGAGTCACTCAAGCACCCCTCCCCCAACAATTCATACTTTAATATTAGCAACTTTATAATGTGTTCCAGCTAGTCACCCCAACTCCATGTTCTTCTGGAAGGATTTTTCTGGGCTTTTTTGTATGCTTGCCCTTTCAGATGAACTTCAGAACTAACTTGTCTAATTCCAGGAAAAAACCAAAATGGTATTTTTATTTAGATTGCTTTAAATTAATACATTAACTTGAAACTGAACATCTTTGTGATGTTGAATTTTGCTAATCAAGGCATGTTTTTCCATTTCCAGTTCAAGCGTGTTTTGTATTATTTCTTATTTAAGTTTTGGGCATTTTGTTTTATTTTTTAAAAATTTATCTACCTATTTTAGAGAGAGAGAGAGTGAGCGAACATGCCCTTGTTGGGGGGAGGAAGAGAATCTTCAAGCAGATTCTCTGCCCAGTACAGAGCCCAAAATGGGGCACGGTCTTGATCTCACCACCCATGAGATCGTGACCTGAGCTGAAACCAAGATTTGGCCCAACCAACTAGCCACCCAGACACCCTGGACATTTTAACTTATGCAAAGACTTTAAGTCAGAAGACATCTCAAAAAACTTACTACAGTAAGCAGAAAAATTGAGGATTATTGCTATAGGGGCCTGCATTTTTTTCTGTATTGAAATTATTAATGCTATTGGTATTATCTATAGTTGTAGATCTTTTGTATCTGTATTTAGTTTCTTTACTTCAGGTCATTTTTAATACACCTGTCTTTAGGAGGCAGAAAGCTCTACACCTTGATCCAGTAAAAGAAGAACAAAACCAAAACCAAAACCAAAGGCTGACTAGGGGAGGTGAAGGGTAGTGGAGGGAGAGAGCTGTACAGAAGCTTAGGCTGTGGATAGTGTCTACAGTTAAGTTCAACATTTATATGAACTCCTAAGCCTGTAATCTTTGTATCCCCTAAAAGAATTTTGAAAAACTATTTGCCTCCCTACACATTTTTTAGTTGACATCTAACATTCTTACCATAAATTTAAACTGTTGGAAATAATGTGATTTCCTGTTTATGGTAAACAGTGTCATTTAAAAATGATACCATTACATCGTTCTTTTAAATGTAGCCAATGAAATTGGAATAACAGCCTTTTTAAGACCTCTGGTCGTGCATTAAAGAAATATAAACAAGATCTTTGACAGCTAAGTTTTACATTATTTTTCTCTTTAAATGTGTATTTCCTTCCCCTTCCTGCAAAGAATTATGTTGTATTGAAATACACTTTGGTGCCAGTTTGTGGTTGTTGACCACTGTATCGTACTTCTTGGCAATAAAAATGCATATAAATTTAAAATAATCATTTAAAAATTTTCTGTGATCATAAGGCTTTAAGTGCTAAGACATTTTCTACTGGATTGTTACCATTACAATTATGAGCAGTATAAAATCTATCCAAACAGCACAAATGTATTAAAATATTTGAGAGTCATTATATTTTTTTAAAAAGCAAAGTTTTATTGGAAATGCCATTTCTTAGGTGAGTAAGACTGATCATAGTTCTTCCTGTTTGAATAATACTTCTTACCAGAATAAAATAGGGTTCGGCAACAATTCCACTTCTACTTTTGTTTTTATAGCTATAATCTGGAGAAACTTGGTTCACATGAGTAATAAATGGTAATAAAAAGGTTTTATCATAACAGGCCATTCAGTTCTTTGACCTGCTTCCATGTCACATGCCAAAAGCACATAGCAGCTTGTTATTAATCGCTTTTAAGGAGGAGCTAGACAACTGGATGATGCCCTTCTTTGGTTTTGTTCAAAGTGAAGAGTTGGAAATCACCTCAGTCGCCAAAGAATTTGTTAATCAGACAATAAGGTCATTTACTTTCTTGAATTGACAGCGGTAGAATTTGAACTGTGCTTATACTTGGAACCCCAGTGATGAGTGTAGCCTGACATCATGCATCCTAGAAAGATGCAGAGTGTGAAAGTGGTTTGCCTTTTTTTTGGAATTGGGAGGGGAGGGACTTTATGTGAAGGGAAGGGGAAGAGGAAGAGAACTGGTACTTATATTCTTCAGCAGATAAATTTTAAGAAAGAGTAAAAATGGAAATTGAGAATCTGGATATTGATATGTAAAAATATCTCCATTCCGGTTTGTATTCTGAACCTTGTAGCCCCAGTTTGAAGACCCCCATTCCAGGCAGCCCATGAGAGAAGGGACGAGACTTGGGGCTACGTTGGTCCATCTAACAAAAAGAAACACAATGGTTGGAGGTCAGCAGGAGCAGTGTTGCTATGCTCAGGAAAACTTAAACCCACCGGTATTGCTTACACAGGAGCACCGCCTGGTGTATCCATATTGCCTTCACAAGATGTTTTACATGTGGTCAGCGAAAACAAAACAAAAAATGTCTAACATGAACAGACACTCACCAAAGAAGACACGCAGATAGCGAGTAAGTATGTGAAAAGATGCTCCACTTCATATGTCATCAGGGAAATGCAAATTAGAACAACAATGAAAAAAACAACAGCACTGAGATATCATCATATACCTATTAGAATGCTCAAAATCCAGAACACTGACAACACCAAGGGCTGACAAGGATGTGGAGCCTGGGAACTTTAGTAGAGTGCTCGTGGGAATGCAGAACGGTACCACCACTTTGGAAGACAGTTTGGTGGTTTCCAACAGGACCAAATATACTTTAACACATAATCCATCAATTGTGCTCCTTGGTATTTACCTAAAAGACTTAAAAAAAAAAACCTGTCGTCTCTGTCGGTTAAGCGTCTGCCTTTGGCCCAGGTCATGATCCCAGGGTTTTGGGATTGAGTCCCACATCGGCCTCCCTGCTTCTCCTTTTGCCTCTGCCCCTCCCCCTCATCATGCTCTCTCTCTCTCTCTCTCTCTTCTCTTACTCAAATAACATAAAATTAAAAAAAAAAAAAGATGCTGGAGAGGGCACCCTGAGGTCGGTCTTTCTCTTTCTTTCTTTCTTTCTGAGTTAAAAACCTACACAAAAAGCTGTACCTGGATGTTTAGAGCAATTTTATTTATAATTGCCCAAACTTGGAACCAACCAAGATATTCTTCAGTAGGTGAATGGATAAGTAAACTGCTACATCCAGAACAAAATCTTATTCAGTGCTAAGAAGAAATGAGCTTTCAAAAGGCATGGAGGAAGCTTAAACGCATATGACTAAGTAAAAGAAACCAGTGTGAAAAGGCTACATACAGCATGTTTCCAACTATATGACATTCTGGAAAAGGCTAAACCATGGAAGCAATAGAAAGATTAGTGGTTGCCAGGAGTTGGGGGCGGGGCGGCCAACAGATGAACAGGCAGAACACAGAGGATTTCTGGAGCGGCGAAAGTGCTCTGTGTGATACCATAATGATGGAGGTGTGCCGTGATGCATCTGTTCAAACCCATAGAATGTATGAAACCAAGAGTGAACCTTAATGTAAAGGCATGTGATTGATTGGCATGTGTCCATGTAGGTTCGCCAATGATAACAAATGTTGGGATAACACGAATGTGGGAATCCTGCCGGTGTGGGAGCAGGACGCATCAGGAAATCTCATGCCTTCTTCATTTTGCTCTGGCACTAAACTTAAAACTGCTCTAAAAATTAAAACTCGAAACAGACAATACATTGATTTTGAATTCCGTCGAGTAACATCTGTGTGGACCTTAAATAACGAAGTTCACATAACTTGAATTTAGCTAATTTTGAAGCCTAGAGGGTTCATTGGCCTATTTTTTAGAGCCGAGGTCATCTATGCCTCATAAAGGACTGAGCCCTCATTCCTGGTGGAGTGAGTTTGTAGTGCAGGTCCATGAGTGCAGGCATGTGTATGTTTTGGCAGAAGAAATTTCAGAACCACTGCTTTAAATGATGCATTCTTAAAAACCTCCGCTGGACTCTTGAGAGAAAGAAGATAGCAGATGAAGGCCTAGGGTTAGAGACTGAAAGGCAGCATGATATTTGCTGGGGTGTTAGCAGCGCCGTCTGTGGGGGACATGTATGAGACATCATTATTCACATGGTATAGTGAAAAGTCAGGGAACCTGACCTACGTTTTGGGCACGCAGAATGGTCATCTCACCTCACGTTTTGAGAACACCTTTCACTACACCTCTGTGTAGGGCAAAATGTTCCTTAAGAATTTCCTTTTGATCTGCTGGTAATTTATATAAGTGAAAAGGCACATTCCCTCTATGTCAGGTACAATTCTAAATACATTAGTCATTTCACTGAGTGCTTGTAACTCAATGGAGTTCATACTGGTTCTGTTCTCTCCATTTTACAGATAGGGAAACTGGGGCACAGTGTGAGTAAGTAATTTGCCCAAGGTCCCACTCGAGTGGTAGAGCAAGTATTCAACCCGGACTGTCAACTCCCGAGACTCCTCTTAACTATTGTATTATGTTGCTTTTGGGTATTTGAATAGAACCACACAGAGCAGAGCTTCCAAATCTGTGTGCCACGGTGTGGTGAATGGGGTTCAAATATGCTGATCCTCTCAGTCTAAGAGTTGGCAGGTGCCCAGGCCAATTTGCCCATCTCAGGGAACAGCCTTTTGTTCTTACCCACAGTGCTAGTTCAAATACTCCTCTGTTTGTCAAGAGATGGGAAAGATTGGGAGGCTCTGTCACAGAACGAAGGAGGATTTTGACCTAAAGGATCTGTGGGCAGGTACCGTAAAATCACTACATATCCACTAAAAAGAGTTATTAACAAGACGGGCTTGTGGGCAGATTTAACCCAGGAATCTCTATAAAGAACCGTATGTTACAGCCCAGCACAATATTTAAACAAAAATAGAATTTGTGTGCCTTTGCTTGGGTTGGGAATATTCCCATGAACAGTCAGTCCCTCCTCTGCTGTGGACCTAGAAACTTCCTACTTCGCTGTGTCTGACTTTCAGAAACATTTGAATATGTACCTAGCTCTTGGTGAAATCACTCAAAGGTGGTGGTAGGTCATCCATGGTTGGTAGGTTGAATTAATTATCTTTTGGTTATTTTCATCTGGGGTTTGCTGGGGGTGGGGTGACGGCACCAGACTTATCCAATAGGCGCAGTAAAAACGTGCTTTGGCACCAGCCAGTTAGGCCCCTCCCCCCCCACTCCAACAACATCCTCATTCCTTTCTTCTTTTTCTGAAAAATTATCTGGAAAAAGTTTATTTCATATGTCATAAAAAGTTATGAAAGTAGTTTTAGAGAACTATATTGCCTGTCATGTAAGTTCTCAAAAAGTCGTATTATTTTCTGTAATTATTACTGGTACGAATCAGAACTACTTTGGATTTCCTTCTACTAATATCTCAGTATTTTTAATTCAAATTGTATATTTTGAGAGGAGAAGTATTATAAATCTTGTACTGGAGAAAGTGACTGTTTCCTTTGGGGAGGTGGTTTCTAAAAGAGTATATCCAACCTATGAAATCACCCCACAATTCGAATGTGTGTAATATTCCTACCTTAATTATTATGATGAGTTGGGAATATTTACGATATCACACTAACTCATTTTTCTTTAAAAAACAATATTTAAAATATGTGAAATTGTAGTGAGTATTATAATGATTACTTGTGAACCTTCCAATCATCCTTTATGAAGTCTTACTTTTTTTTGTTTGTTTTGTTATGTTTGCTTCTGGTATTTTTTAAAAAATAAATTATACAAATAGTGTTTATTTCTTTTTTTTGCCCCTTTCTAATCTGATTTTTTTTCCTCATTGCATGTCCAGAATAATTTCTTAAAGTTGGTATTTGGTATTTTCAAGCGTGTTTTTATAGTACAGTATTAATTCAAATTTCGTTAAAATGGTTTCATGCTCTGCGTATAGTCCCGCATGTTTTTTTTCTCAATATCATGATTTTGAAATTACATTTATATATATGGCTGTAGCTCATTCATTTTTAACTGCTGTGAGTGATTTCATTTGTAAATACAGTTTTATGTAGGCCTCCATTCTCTGTCGATAGACTCTGTTTCCCTTTCTCTGCCTGTTACTTGAGAAGCTGACAGTATGGTGGATGGGCGAAAAGCAAGGACTCAGAAGGTCTTTCTGGTTCTTGTCACATTAACATGATCAACAAACCAATGAATAGGTGAAAGTAGGCCATGCATGGATATATGAGGAGATGGTATGGTAAACAAAGGGTATTGATTAATCCAATGTTGTAGACATGAGGTTCAAAACTGAAATAAAAAGTAAACAGGTGAGATAATAGTACCTAATTCATGGAGCTATAATGAGTATTAAATGAGTTAATATTTGTAAAAAAAGAAAAAAAAACTTAGAAGAGTGCCTGGCACACAGTAAGTACTACATAGATATCTGTCATATAAAAATATAAAATAATAAACAACAATAAAGGTTCTTGAAAAATCTCTTCTTGGGTACTTGAGATGTGTAACTAGGAGTGAGTAGAATTGCTGAGTCTCAGGGAATGCACATTTTTTGGTATTTTTTTAAAAACCTTTAAGGGTTCCTCCTTTTATTGAGGCACAGTTGACAAATAAGAATTGTATTTAAGGTGCACAATGTGATTTTTTTTTACGATTTATTTATTTATTTATTTGAGGGAGAGAGAGAGAGAGAGTGAGAGAGAGCATGAGAGGGGAGAAGGTCAGAGGGGGAAGCAGACTCCCATGGAGCTGGGAGCCCGATGCGGGACTTGATCCTGGGACTCCAGGATCATGACCTGAGCCGAAGGCAGTTGCTGAACCAACTGAGCCACCCAGGTGCCCTAATGTGATGTTCTGATGGGCATGTACATCTTCAACTTTATCAAATATTGCCAGATTGCTCTCCAAAATATTGGTGCTAATTAAGTTTACAAGCCCCATCACCCAAATGTGTATGAGAGAGAACATTTCTTCCGATTCTTTCACCACTCTACATTGTGAGATTCTTTTTTTTTTTTTTAAAGATTTTATTTATTTGACACAGAGAGAGAGATTACAAGTAAGCAGAGAGGCAGGCAGAGAGAGAGAAGAGAGGAGGAAGCAGGATCCCTGCCAAGCAGAGAACCTGATGCGGGCCTCGATCCCACGACCCTGGGATCATGACCTGAGCCGAAGGCAGAGGCTTTAATCCACTGAGCCACCCAGGCGCCCTCTACATTGTGAGATTCTTAAGTTTTTGTCAGTTTTGGGTTGTGAAATGAATTTCATTGTGGTTTTAATTTCTTGCATTTCCTTGATTTCAAATGAGGTTGAACTGCTTTTATATGTTTTATGGCCATTTCAGTTTCATCTTTTATAAATTGCCAAATACATTCTTTTTTTAAAAAAAGATTTTATTTATTGGAGAGAGAAAGAGAGAGAGAGAGAGAGAGAGAGAGGGTGAATGCAAGAGCAGGAGGAGGGAGAAGCAGACTCCCCACTGAGGCTCAATCCCAGTACCCAGGGATCATGACCTGAACTGAAGGCAGACGCTTAACCGACTGAGCCACTCACGCACCTTCCAAATTATATTCTTGACTCATTTTTTTTCCCTTTTAAGGTTCTTTGTGTTTTTCTCATTGACTTGTTGGACATCTATATATTCGGGATCTGTATCCTTTCTCTATTTGACTTGCACATAGCATTTTCAACTGTGGCATTTAGTTAAAAATTTTTTATAGTGTCCTCGGGTGAGTAGAATTTTAACATTTAATATGGTTGATTTAATTTTTTTTTGTTTTATGCTTTTTAAAAATCTAGTTGTAGAAATTCTTAAAGGTCACAAATATATTCTCTGTTTCTTTCTAAAGGTGTTAAAGTTTTTCTTTTGACATTTTAGTCTTTAATCTACCAGGAATTGATTTTATTTATGGAATAGAATTGGGATTCAGTTATATATATATTTCTTTATTTTTTGATGATTTTTTTTTATTTGAGAGAGAGAACGTGTGAGAGAGAGTGCGAAATTACGTGGGTGTGCATGGGTGGGAGGGGCAGGGCAGAGGGAGACGGAAAGAATCGCAGGCTGACTTCTCACTGTGTGTGGAGCCTGACACAGGGCTCCCTCTCACTGCCCTGAGATCATGACCCGAGTCAAAACCAAGAGCCTGATGTCCAACAAACTGAGCTATCCAGGTGCCCCTCCATTATATATACATTTCTATTGGGTATTTATGTTTGTTCTTCCCTTGTTTATTTTAATTCTGCTTTGGTCACATATCAAGTTTCTGCGTATATATATTTGGGTCTGTTTCTGGGCTTTCTATCTGGTTTTAGTAGCCTGTTTTGTATCCCTCGGTTTTTTTTTTTTAAGATTTTATTTATTTATTTGACAGAGAGTGAGAGATCACAAGTAGGCAGAGAGCCGGGCAGAGAGAGAGGGGGAAGCAGGCTCCCCGCTGAGCAGAGAGCCAGATGGATGCGGGGATGCGGGACTCCATCCCAGGACCCTGAGATAATGACCTGAGCTGAAGGCAGAGGTTTAACCCATTGAGCCACACAGGCTCCCCTGTATCAATACAAAATACTATGACTTTATAAATCTTCGTGATACCCAGGGCTAACTTTCCCCCTTATTTAAAATTATCTTAGCTATTGATGGTCTTCTCTAAAATTTGATATCAGCTTGTCAGTTTTCATGAAAATTTCATTTTCATTTTTTTATTTTTATTTTTTTTAAAGATTTATTTTATTTTATTTATTTATTTGACACAGAGAGAGAGATCACAAGTAGGCAGAGAGGCAGGCAGAGAGAGAGGAGGAAGCAGGCTCCCCACTGAGCAGAGAGCCCCATGCGGGCCTCGATCCCAGGACCCTGAGATCATGACCTGAGCCGAAGGCAGAGGCTTTAACCCACTGAGCCACCCAGGCGCCCTTAATTTTCATTTTGATTGGAATTATTTTGAATTTATAGACCAATTTTGGGGAGCATTGATAATGCTATTAGATTTTCTCATCCATGAGAAAATTTTTACTGAGGTCATTTTTCTGGCTCTATTTGTATTATAATTTTCTTTGTTCTGCATTTTACGGATTCTGTTTATATAATCCTTGTCATGTTTATATGTTTGGAGCCGGAGTGGTTAGTTGGTGGGTTTATGTCTTCATTTGAAGTCCCCTTCTTTCCTTACATTTTCCACTTGACAGATCTCGTGAGCTGTCAGTTCCAGCTCTCACCTCTCTGTAAGGGGGACTTCAGTCTCTCTTCAGAGCTCCTTGCAGTCCTTCTCGGGTCATTATTCTAGCCACTGATTTTCCAGTCCCATTTTCGATTACAAATAACATTGTTCATCCTAAAATATCCGCTCAGTGCTTTTTAGATAGGCTGGAGTTTTGCCAGGCTTCTCTTCATCAGTGTGGATCATTTTTATGTAACAAACAGTAGATGTTTAGCAAATGCTAATAACTTAAGATTGACTGTACTTCAAAGCCTCTTAGGCTATAGTTGGTACAGTTACAAGGTCTTTTAGCAAGAGAAAGGAAAGCAATTGCACATCAACTGTTGGGGCCTTTTCTCTGGTTTTAGAAAGAATGTTTGGCCATTATGTATCATAAACATTTAGACTTTCAGACCCATCTCTGAATTTCTGCACTAAGGAAGAACACAAACAGTATCCGTAAGGCTATGATTTGTGTGTTCACTCCTCAGGATGATAGAACATTTTCTGTGCTCTTTTTAAGGCAGTTGTGGCTTATCTAAGTGGACGGAGCAACTGCATTTCTCCATAAGGGCGTTGAGCCATCTTGACAAGAAAAATCTAAATGATTTAAAACATCCTCTCAGTCTGGACCATTAATAAGCATTTTCTAATAATTGAAGGAAGGGCATTACAAGCCATGCTGTATCTTTGAACATCTTGAGCTTTTTGTTTTGACAGACTCGGTCCAAGAGAATGACAGTACAGTAATGAGGATGAGTATTAGCCAACATTAAGGTCAGGAAGGTCTCTTGTCAGAGAGCTTCCTCCACCCTTCCAAGAGAGTGATTGTTAGTTATCTCTTTATTTAATGTGTTAATACTTTCCTTGCTATATCATGACTGCACCTTTATTTTAACCCCACATAATGAATGGCTTGATAGATAGTTCTGGTTAGCATTGACCAAACATACAAACAAAAATTATTGATGACACATAACTTAAGAATATCCTTAGAGAATTAGGGTATTTTCGTGAATTTTAAAGAGTAGGTTTATCTGAAATAAGCATATCCTTTTTTTTTAAATTAAGAATTCCACAGTGTGATTGTGCAGGAAGGCGTGCTGATACGCGAACTGACGTCGGGTGTGTAGTCCTGTCTTAGCCACTTTTGTTATCTGAGTCTCAGTCTGTTAATTTGGAAAATGAGGCTGATGCTTGTGGGAACTAAATGAAGAAATGAGTATAAAGGAATTTAGAAAAGTATAAAAGGGAAGAGCATTCTGGATTTTGCCCTTTATAAATTCAGAACATACTTTTCATAGCTTTCTGGATTTTAAGGTGAAATTGGGAAAAGGCAAAATTTATGTTTCTAAAAAGGAAACCCCACTTGCGAAATATCTTCAGAGTGAAATTCAGGAATGTGTTTTAAGTTCATCTTCCCTTTTGGAGATGAGGCTAGGGCACTGTGCTGCGTCAGACAGGGAGGGTGATAGTCTGCGTTTAGCCCCCACTGATTAGCAAGTTTGACACTGTTGGCTTGGCTTCTCTTATTATAACCCTGCCAAAAAGGACTGCACTTGGCCAAAGTTGACAGCTGTCCCAGATATTGTTGGATAGTTTCAGCAGTTATGTGCACTTTCTGAAGGCCAAAAATTCTCTTTGTCACTTTTTCAGTGTTAAGAATGACCTTCCCAGGTAGATATTATGGTCACCATTTAACCGATGTAAAAGAAAAAAAAGGCCAACAGAGGTGTCGGTTATTTAAAACCGACATGTATTACGTGGCGGAATCAGAGATATCAGGATATCTGCTGTAGAATTGCGTGGACTTCCCACTGAAAGACATTGGCCTGAATTGTATGGTTTCTAGATTCTGGCTCCATGACCTTGACCTTGGACAAGTTATATAAACCTTCTGAGTCTCTCTTTTCTCATCGAGAACATGGAGATGATAATCGTTTTCTTTAAGGGCAGTTTCTAGATTCCTGCCCTTTTTCTTCCTTTCCTTCCATCTGCCGTCATCACTACTGAGGTCTTCATATGTGCCGTCTGTCTGCTCTGTGCTGGGGACACTGCTGAACAAGACAGCCCTTCTCCCTGCCTTCATGGAATTTCCAGTTTACTGGGATGCTTCTAACATGGTGGCATGAACAGTGAGGGTAAACACAGAGGGCATTACTGGAAGGCATAGAAGGGCACATGAGACTGCTGGGTCCGGGTAGGTGGGGAAGGCTTCCTGGACTGTGGAAGGATTGAAGGATGCCTAGCATTTAGCCAAATAAAGAGGAGGGGGAAGAATGTTCTAGGGAGAGAAAACAATTATTCGCAAACAGCAGGAGATAGGAGAGATCGTGGTGTTTTTGAGGAACTGAAAGTAGTTCAACGTGTGTCCTTATAGGAGGTGGTAAGGACCCAGGTGGGAATGGAGTCAGAGGCACCTCCTGAAAGGCCTTGCCAGTCACAGATGGGGTTTTGGACTTGGTTCGAGGGCAGTGGGAACCCACTGAAGGAATTTAAGGACACTGTCAAGTGATGAGATTTGTACTCTCTGTACTGTCTGAAAACAGATACCAGGAGGTCGAGAATGGAGGCCAGTTTGGCGACAAGAGATGATGGGGGCCCCAAACTAGAATGGAGGTAGTAGAAAGAAGAAGAAGTAAATGTCATCAGCGGATATCTAGATTGGAGAATGGCAGCTTGGACATGGAAACTGGAAGAGAGGGAGAATGTTGTCCAGATTTGTGGCTTGGTCACCTGCTGAGTACATGGTGCCTTTCGCTGAGACAGATAATGTCAGGAGGGGAAGAATAGTATTACTACTTACTCCCTGTGTAAAACGTGCCCATTGTGCACTGGACATGCACTGTACTGTCAAATTCTCACCATGGCTCCATGAGGTAGGAACTAGAATTGATTCCCATTTTATTTTTTTTATTTTAAAATGATTTTATTTATTTATTTGACAGAGAGCACGCGAGTGCACAGGCAGGGGGAAGGGAGAAACAGACTCTCCACTGAGTGGGGAGACTGACATGGGACCCAATCCCAGGACCTGGGATCATGACCTGAGCCAAAGGCAGATGCTTAACCAACTAAACCACCAAGGTGTCCCTTGATACCCATTTTATAGATGAGGAAACAAAGGCAGAGGTATGGAGAGACCAACAGTCTGCCCCAGAGCAAACACATGGCCAGAAAATGGGGGAGCCAGAATTTAAACCAGGCAGTCTGGGCCCAGGATCCATGAGGAGGAGGAGTTCAGTTTTGGTCATGCTGAGTTTGAGGCACCATCAAGACATCTAAATGGAGAAGCCCAGTGGTTTGGAGTTTAGAAAAAAAATGAAGGTTGCACATGTAGATTTGGGAAATATAAGCCAGGGCACAATAACTGAACAATGAAAGGAAGACGAGGTAGGGTGAAAGGGGAGGAGAACATCTCTTGGGAACACCAGTGTTACAGAGTTGTTCCTAGAGGACTGAGATTAGGCAAGACTACAGAGTTGGGAAGAAAACCAGGAGACTGTTATGGGGTAGTTACTCAACAGCCTCTGGGATAACAGGGTTTAAAAGACTCCAGTCCCCCCTCCCCAACTCCCTCAATAACTCGGGGTCACTGGACCAGCCCAGTACTCACTGTCTTCCTCCTGGCCCTCAGGGCACCCCCATCGTCTACAGTGGTGTGTCTCTTCTACACATCACTGGATTATTCCACCTCTTAGGCCAAGTTCTTTGCTCTGTCTCACGCATCACTTTGGTTATTTTAGCATGCATGCAGTCCATGGCTCTTACTCTGTTGATTGGTTGTATAATCCAAAGACCTGGGATTTAACTGTATCAGGCTGGGGATCCTGCAGTTCCCTACCCTGAACAGTCTCCTATTCCCCTAAACCCTTTGCTCTGTGATCTCTGTTCTTGCTTTTCAGTTCAGCCTATTTTCTGTGATGAGCCACCCAATAACCCTGTACAACCCAATCTTGGGCTCTTCTCATTAACCCACTTCTGTGGCCACGTCCCAGTGTTGGATTAGGTCTGTGGCTGGATTGTTCCTCTATTTTCTTCTTCTAGGCCTCAGAACAGTATGGAAGAAAGAAAAATCACAGAACTGCACTGATTAAATTTCCAAAAAACTTTTATATTTTTGAAACTTTGAAGTCCTAATCACATCTTTGATTTGTCTTCATACTCAGTAATCCATAACTGAATAATTTACTTAAATATTGAATAAAACAGATAAAGTAGTAATTGTTTGCAAGTGGCCTGATAGCATTATCTATCATAGCCTTTTCAGATTTTATTTATTTATTTGTTAAACATTTTTTTTTAAATAAAGATTTTATTTATTTGTCAGAGGGAGAGAGACAGAGGAAGGCAGAGGGAGAAGCAGGTTCCCTGGTGAGCAAGGACCCTGATGTAGGTCCCCAGGATCATAACTTGAGCTGAAGGCAGACGCTTAACTGAGCCACCCAGGAACCCCATAGATTTTTTTTTTTTAATTTTATTTATTTGTTTGACAGAGAGCAAGAGAAAGCACAAGTAGGCAGAGCAGCAGACAGAGGGAGAGGGAGAAGCAGGTTCCCCGCTGAGCAGAGAGCCCAGTGTGGGACTCGATCCCAATCACCTGAGCCAAAAGCAGCCACTTAACTGACTGAGCCACCCAGGCACCCCAATCCCGTCGATTTTACTTAGGAATAATATTGGATATATATTCTAGTAAATAGGCATTCTATAAATTAAATATTTAAAAAATATAGATATTTTTAATCCAGGGAGAAGAAATTCATCTTTAGTGTTTAAACTAGATAATAAGGTAAGTCAGTCTTGTGCTTGCTTAAATATATACCCTCATGCATTGAGGTTTTAAGGCTATTTCTGGTTTTCTTTTTTAATCTTCTGACCCAATGTTTTGAAATTTTGCCTAAAATTGTTTCTTAAGTAATCATTTGTTTTCCCATTTCCCGCCACGTTAAAGCTGCTGTAACTGTCAGCATGAGATGTTTTACTAAGCTAACAATGTAATTCTCATAAAAGCCTTATCAATTTATTTTCTTGTTGGATTCTGCAACTTTTATATACTTTACAATACAATTTCTGTAGGGTTTTTGAAGTAGTAAAAGCTAACTCTTAGAGCTCTTTTTGTTGCCTTTGTATTCATGGAGAGTAAGAAAATTATTCTAGAGTTACATTGCCTTTTTCTCAGCCTGTATTTTATATCATTCAGTCTCCATTAGTGAGGACAAAACCTCCCGCTCACAGATAGCTGATTCATTGCCATTCCTTCCCTAACTTCGTGTGGCAGAGTACTGTCTGTAAGTAGGGCAGTCTGAGTGGATTTGGGTGGCTGGGATGGCATTTAGCCCCCGTGACAAAGGACCACGAGAAGTCTAGCAGAGTCTGGCCTTTGGAAGGAGTATTGTGCTTGATCATGTAAGGAAAAGCTAGTAGTGTTTGATGCTTTTTTCTTTTCTTTCTTTTTTTTTTTTTTGGGAAGGATTAGTTTGGGATTCAGTCTCTAGGCGAGGTTGTGAGAAGCAGTTTGGAATTCGAGAGTCTCTGGAGATCCAGCTTAATGCTTGCTTGCAAAGGCTGGTGCTTTTATCCTTCATAAATAATTTTAAATCCTCCATAACCATTTCCAAATCTAAGGCACTGAGATATTCCAAATATACTTCTTTGAAGGCTGGAGTGGCAAGGTTGCAACTTTGTAATAAGCTGCTTATTTGAGTAGGAAAACTACATGAAATATTTAAAATTGGTTTTAAGAAGTTATATCACAGCCTCCAACACAAGATTTTCTTTCTTTGGTCGATCTTCAACATTTAAATGATATAATGTGTACTAATATCTTTGAATAGTAATGTTTACCGATTTATTATTTTTTTAAAGATTTTATTTATTTATTTGACACAGAGAGAGAGATTACAAGTAGGCAGAGAGGCAGGGAGAGGAGGAAGCAGCTCCCTGCTGAGCAGAGAGCCCGATGCGGGCCTCGATCCCAGGACGCTGAGATCATGACCTGAGCCAAAAGCAGAGGCTTTTATGCACTGAGCCACCCAGGCGTCCATGTTTACTGATTTAAAACCAGAAAAAAAAGTGATATGTTTTTACCGCCATATAACTACAAATACATACAGACCTCCTTGTTTTCTCCTCTTCCTTTTCCACTTGAATGCCTCCTTGCTGGTGTGTCTCATTATATTGGATCAGTTCTTTGAAAAAACAAAATGGAGTGTTTTTCTATCTGATTTGTTGAGGAGTGTCGCTGACCCCTTTTCTCTGGACCATAACTTTTTTTTTTAAAGATTTTATTTATTTATTTGACAGAGAGAGAGATCACAAGTAGGCGGAGAGGCAGGTAGAGAGAGAGGAGGAAGCAGGTTCCCTGCTGTGGGGCTCAATCCCAGAACCCTGAGATCATGACCTGAGCCGAAGGCAGAGGCTTTAACCCNTGGGGCTCAATCCCAGAACCCTGAGATGACGACCTGAGCCGAAGGCAGAGGCTTTAACCCACTGAGCCACCCAGGCGCCCAGTTTTGAATACTTTTGTGCTTATATTTTTTCATCATAGTTAGATACCTTTAATTCTTTTTTTTTTTTAAGATTTTATTTATTTATTTGACAGAGAGAGACACACACAGCGAGAGAGGGAACATATGCAGGGGGAGTGGGAGAGGGAGAAGCAGGCTTCCTGCTGAGCCGTGAGTCCAATGCGGGGCTTGATTCCAGGACCTGGGGATCATGACCAAAGCCGGAGGCAGATGCTTAACAACTGAGCCACCCAGGTGCCCTGACTTTCGTTCTTTAAAATTTTTTTTAAAAAAGTTTGAGTATAGGGCGCCTGGGTGGCTCAGTGGGTTAAAGCCGCTGCCTTCGGCTCAGGTCATGATCCCAGGGTCCTGGGATCGAGGCCCACAGCAGGGAGCCTGCTTCCTCCTCTCCCTCTGCCTGTCTCTCTGCCTACTTGTCATCTCTCTCTGTCAAATAAATAAATAAAATCTTTAAAAAAAAAGTTTGTGTATAGTTGGCACACAATGTTACATTAGTTTCAGGTGTATAACATGGTGATTCAGCATCTCTGTACATTATGCTCTGCTCTCTGCAGGTGTAGCTACCATCTGTCCCCATGCATTGCTATTACAGTATCACTGACTATATTCTCTGTGTCGTGCCTTTTATTCCCATAACTTATTCGACCTGGACCTGGAAGGCTGTATCTCTCGTTCCCCTTTACCCATTTTGCTCATCCCTCTATCTCCCTTCTGGCAACAAACCATGAGTTTGTTCTCTATATTTATAACTCTCATTCTGTTTTTTATTTGTTTCTTCTTTTTTAAAAAAAAGATTTAGGGCGCCTGGGTGGCTCAGTGGCTTAAAGCCTCTGCTTTCGGCTCAGGTCATGATCTCAGGGTCCTGGGATCGAGGCCCGCATCAGGCTCCCTGCTCAGCAAGGAGCCTGCTTCCTCCTCTCTCTCTGCCTGCCTCTCTGCTGACTTGTGATCTGATCTCTCTCTCTGTATCAAATAAATAAAAATAAAATCTTAAAAAAAAATAAATAAAAGATTTATTTATTTATTTATTTATGTATTTATTTATTTAACAGAGAGAGCACAAGCATGGGGAGCAGCTGGCAGAGGGAGAGGGAGAATCAGGCTCCCTGCCCAGCATGTGGGGCTTGATCCCAGGACCCTGGGATTATGACCTGAACTGAAGGCAGACACTTAGCAGACTGAGCCACCCAGGCGGCCCGTTTCTTCTTCTTTTTTTTTTTAAGACTCTACATATGATGACATTTGTCTTTCTTAGTCTGACTTACTTCACTTAGCATAATACCCTCTAGGTCCATCCACATTGTTGTAAATTGCAAGATCTCGTCCTGTTTTATGGCTGTGTCATATTCTGGTATATATATATATTACCATATCTTTACCCATTCATCTGTTGATGGACATGTAGGTTGCCTCCATATCGTGCCTGTTTAGTTCTTAGCATTTCATACCCTCTCTGGTTTCCTATTTCATCATGACACTGAAGGACTCATGATCATTAGTGATCCTTAATGATCCTGTAAATGTATTGTAGCCTGAGATTTGGAACTTATTTATGCTAGTGTTTTATATTTCATGAATATTATTTTTATTATAGAAATGCAGAGATGGATTCTTTAATAAATGTAATGACTTACTTTCTTACTGAAAACAGGCTACTGAAAATGTATATAATATAAATTAATTTATGATTTTATTAGCATATACNCTATGTATCTTGAAAACAGGCTACTGAAAATGTATATAATATAAATTAATTTATGATTTTATTAGCATATACCATATACAATGGTGTTAGAAGTGATTTAAAGAAAATGCGGGGATGCCTGGGTGACTCAGTTGGTTAAGCAGCTGCCTTCTGCTCAGGTCATGATCCCAGGCTCCTGAGATCCAGTCCCGCATCAGGCTCCTTGCTCAGCAGGGGGCCTGCTTCTCCCTCTGCAAACTTATGCCAGTGATGGTCTTAGTAGGCATATGAACACACAGACACTTTTAAGCTCATTTCTATTTGTTCATTCCATTTTTTTGATTAAAAGTAAAATATTTTCAAATTGTAAGAATTATTGTTAGTGGACAAGTAATTTAAATTTTTTCATTTTAAAATTGCAGTATCAAGTATTTTGCTTCATTGTAGCATTTTCATTGATTTTATTGACTATTTCACGATGGTTCTTTTTCTTTTTTTAAAGATTTATTTATTTATTTTAGGGAGAGAGAGCATGAGCAGGAGGGGCAGAGGAGAGGGAGAGAATGTCAGGCAGACTCTGTGCTGAGTGTGGAGTCCAAGGTAGGGCTCCATCCCAGGATCCTGAGATCATGACTTGAGCTGAAACCAAGACCCAGACGCTTAACCATCTGTGTGGTCCAGGCATCCCTCATGATGGTTCTGTGTCAAAGTTAAATAAGCCTTATGTTTTGAGGTAGTCGTATCTTTATAATTTCCAGTGTATAGATGAGATAGAAAAAAGTGGAATATTCTTGTTTTTGAGTTATCTGTTTAGATATATATAAATGGTACAATTTAACTTTTAGCTTACTATTTCCTGTTGTTATTATTTTTTCTCCCCAATTATCTCAGTATTTCAAACTCTTTGTTGGCCATGTTCATGGGAGGTGGTAGCTTTAATGTATAGAGAAATGTGACAGCTAGTTGACCTTTGCATATCCTTATAATTCCTTACTTTTTTTTTTTTTTAAAGATTTTGTTTATTTATTTGACAGAGAGAGATCACAAGTAGGCAGAGAAGCAGGCAGAGGAAGGGGGGAACCAGGCTCCCCACCAAGCAGAAAGCCCAACGGGGGCTTGATTCTGGGACCCTGAGACCATGACCCGAGCCAAAGGCAGAGGCTTAGCTCACTGAGCCACCCAGGTGCCCTTCCTTACTGTCTTTTAAGAGTAAAGTTCCACTTGAGATCAGAAGAAAAAGCCATGGACTGTCTCTTGAGAAAAAACACAAAACACAGAATTTACTATAACACAAAATACATTATAACAGAAAGTTTACAAACATAAAATTTATTATACATTTCTAAGCATCTTATACACTCCTGTTTAAGAAACCCTGTCCTGTACCTAGGTACTATTTCTGTTTAATTTCAGATATTAAGTACCCGAATTTAGTATGTTATTTTCCCATTTCTGCAGAACTATTCTGTATTCACTCAGAAAGTATTTATTATCAATTTTGCACACGTTCTAGAATTTAGGTGTTGTGAAGAAGCCGGGAATAATTCTCAGTGAGACACAAATTTATACTGTCTGCTGCACACAGTGAGAGAACAAATTGTGTGGGCTGGAATGTTCTTGGGTACATTGGGTTGAATTAGGCTTGAGAAGATTGGGAAGATAGCTGAAAGAAATGGGTCATTTCAATTATATGATCTCTCTGATATGAGGAACTTGAGGGGCAGGGTGGGGGGTTGTGGGGGGTAGGGAGGGAAGAATAATGAAACAAGATGGGGTGGGGAAGGAGACAAACCATAAGAGATTCCAGGGCGCCTGGGTGGCTCAGTGGGTTAATGCCTCTGCTTTCGGCTCAGGTCATGATCTCAGGGTCCTGGGATCGAGGCCCGCATCGGGCTCCCTGCTCAGCGGGGAGCCTGCTTCCCCCTCTCTCTCTCTGCCTGCCTCTCTGCCTCCTTGTGATCTCTCTCCCTCTGTGAAATAAATAAATAAAATCTTAAAAAAAAATTATGTAATTACTCAAACCATAGATATTTTAGAAAATATTATAAATTATTTCATACAAATTAAGTGTGAAAGTTTAGATGAAGTAGATAATTTCCTAGTAAAAATATGGGTTATAAAATGCAATTCAAGAAGAAATGGAAAATCTAAATAAAACGACCTTTATTTTTTTTTAATTTTTTTATTTCTTTNCCTCTGTGAAATAAATAAATAAAATCTTTAAAAAAAAAAACAAAAAACCATAAGAGATTCCTAATCTCACAAAACAAACTGAGGGTTACTGGGGGGTGGGAGGGTAGGGATAGGGTGGATGGGTTATGGACACTGGGGAGGGTTTGTGCTTTGGTGAATGCTGTGAAAGGCGTAAGCCTGATGATTCACAGACCTGTACCCTGGGGCAAATAATAATAAATAAATAAAAAAAAGAAATGGGTCATTTTAGCCTGGCTGCAAAGATTTAGTGATGACATCAGGTCCTTGATAGCTAGATTCCATCAGGATGCACATGTCGATTAAAGCAATGTTTTTCAAAGTTGAGTAATGGAATGATGGTTTTTAAAAGAAAAATAATTATTGTGGCCTTAATTTTTATAAAACATTACTTAAATATATGAAAACACAAAACTTGGCCCAGCCACTTTATAACTCTTGTGCAAGTGTTAACCCCAAAACTGGTTACACAACTCATACAAACAAAACAACACAAACAACAGTAATGATATGTTGGTGCAAATAAATTGCCACTTCTAACACAAATATAGTGCTGGCCATTATGTCATATGTTCTTTTGATTTAAACATGCCCATGCTGCCAGAGCCCAAATTTATTGTTTATGCTTTTGTTTTTTTATCAGCTCATAATTTGTTTTATTATTACCTGATCTCAATTTGATTGTACACATAAATTGGCACAGTATTTAGTTATGAGACATTTATCAAGATGATTCAGAAGATATTTGTGTTAATTTTTAAAAGATTATAATTGGAATGGTGATATAAATCAAAACAGTAGCTGCCTCTAAGGGGGAGATTACTTGTAAAAGGGCATAAGAGAAATTTCTAGGGTGATAGAAACTTTTTATGTCCTGATTTAGGTATTATTTTTATGGGTGCATGGATTTATCAGAACTCATCAAATGATACCCTTGAATTCATTATATGTAAATTTTATCTTAATAAAGAAAACATTTAATAGGTATGAAGTCACAATAGTTAAAAGTTTGTGGGGTTTTTTTTTTAATTCGATTAGTTAACATATAATGTATTGTTAGTTTCAGAGGTAGAGTTGTTAGGAGATTCTTGATTACCATTTCAATTTCCTTGATGGTTATGGGTCTGTTCAGGTTTTCTATTTCTTTCTGTTTCAGTTTTGGTAGTTTATAGGAATGCATCCTATAAGTTTCTAGGAATGCATCCATTTCTTCCAGGTGGCCTAATTTATTGGTTGCTCATAATATGTTGCTCATAATATGTTCTTATAATTGTTTGTATTTCTTCAGCGTTGGTTGTGATCTCTCCTCTTTCATTCATGGTTTTATTTATTTGGGTCTTCTCTCTCTCTCTGTCTCTCTCTTTTTTAAATACATTTTATTTATTTGAGAGAGAGAGAGAGAGCACGAGAGGGGGGATGGTTAGAGGGAGAAGCAGACTCCCTGCTGAGCAGGGAACCTGATGTGATGTGGGGCTCCATCTTAGGGCTCTGGGATCATGACCAGAGCCGAAGGCAGCCACTTAACTGACTGAGCCACCCAGGCGCCCCCTCTTTTCTTTCTGGCCAGGGATTTATCGATCTTATTAATATCTTTCAAACAGCTAACTCCTAGGTTTGTTGATCTGTTCTGTTGTTCTTTTGGTATCTATTTCATTGGTTTCTGCTCTTATCTTTATTAATTCTCCTCTCTTGAGTTAGTTGATACTTTTTACAAGATTTTCACATTCTCAGAATAGGTCCATTTACTGTAGTTTGGGACCCACAATCAAAGAGGACACCCCAGCCACTGAACAATACTTATGACTACATAGGGCTTTGGCCCAAACCTATATGCTGTTTCCTACCCAGGTGAACTGAACTTGACCACGCATGAGCAGGGAAGACTCTGTGCCAAGAGCGGAAATAGTCTAAGCATTTTGACTGATCCTACCAAGTCCTTTGTGCCGTCTTGATTCCAACTCAGCCTTCTTTTTTTTTTTTTTTTTTTTTTTTTTTTTTTTTTTTTTTAATTTTATTTTTATTATTTGCCCAAGGGGTACAGGTCTGTGAATCATCAGGCTTACATCTTTCACAGCATTCACCAAAGCACAAACCCTCCCCAATGTCCATAATCCATCCACCCTATCCCTATCAACTCAGCCTTCTCATTCTTTAATAGCCCTCTGAGTATTTCTGCTCCCCCCTGGATAGCCACATGGGAGAAGAGAATAGTCACAGTAGCTACACGGGAGGTACAGAGGAGGGTAACCTGAACAGTGTACAGAAAAAGGGATCAAGAGAGCAGCAATCAAAAGAAGATTAGAATTTCTTAGTTGCTTTTGCCCTCAAAATTCTGTATTTTTACAGTGAACACTTGTGGCAGACGGCAATATTGAAGACATTTTCTGAGGAGAGGTCGAAATTAAAGTTAGATCCCTGTTCTATGAGTTATTTCCTGTTGTTTTCCAGCTTGTTAAGGATAAATGATGGGACTGTGTAGTCTTTTCTGAGTGCCCGTTCTCTTCCAAGCCTAGTAAAGACATTTTTTATGCAAAATATGCTTGCAGCATACATTTTAAAAATACTCAACAATTATTTTATCATCCTATCACACGAACTCTTTCAAGTGTTCCACATTTTAGATAGGTGGTCATTATCTACAGGCAAAATGATTATTACCAAATTTAAATGATATAAATGGATATTAGTTGTCTATTGTTGGGTTACATCACACCAGAATTTAGCTGTTTAAAACACTAAGTATTTATTATCTCATGTAAGTTCTTTTGGCTAGGAATCCGGGAGCACCTTAGTGAGATGATTCTGGTCTCATGATCCCTCACGAGGTTCTTCTGCCAGGGTGTCAGACACCATGTGCAGACAGACTGCGACTGTCTGTAGACTTGACTGGGTGTAGCTCACTCACATGCCTGGCAGCGTGGTTCCAGTAGTTGGCCAGTGGCTGCAGTTCCTCACCATTGTGGGCTTCTTTGGGGATGCCTGCATGTCCTCATCCCATGCAGCTGACTCCCCCATAGTGAGTAATCCAAGACAGGGTAAGGTGGAGACTGCAGCGTCTTCTGACTTAGCTTCCTAAGGCACATTCCTTCATTTTCACTGTCTCCTGGGCTGGACTCCATGCTGGCATATCATAGCAAGAGGCACACAGACACACATTCCTTTTCTTGCAGCTTATGGCCCAGCCTGGGGAGCGAACACACACACACACACACACACACACACACACACACACACACACACCTATAAGTTCAATGACAAAAAAGAATATTTACAAAGGCAGAAAGTGCTGCTACAGAGACAAACAGGATACTGAGTGTGTAGCTGGGAGGACTACTTAGATGGGGATGCCAGAGAGGCCCTCTGAGAGGAAGTGACCTTTAAGCCAAGACCAGATGGATGAGTAAGAGCCAGTCACAGGAAGGGCTGGGAGGCGAAAGAGAAGAGCCTGTGTAAGGCCCCAAGGAAGGAGAGCATTTGGCCTGTCGCACGAATGGTGAAGCACAGTTGAAGAGGTAGGCTGGTGCTCAATCATGCAGGTGGCTCCTGAGAAGCTGGATTTTAATGTCAGTGTCATGATATATTTGCATTTAAGTTCAGCTGTATATAACTGGCCCCCAACACCCCCCCCACAAAAAAGACTGGTTTATAACCAGATAAGTCTATCCTTTTTATCTCCTATGAAGGGAGTCTTGTGGTAGAAAATCCAGTGCCCTGGGCTCCTCTTGATTCATTTATTCATTCAACTATTTTTGGCTCCACTCTCCTATTGTGTGACTTCCATCCTGAAGGTGACACTGTGGCCTAATATGGCATCTATGACTCTAGTCATTACATCCTTGCTGTAGCCCAGAAGAAGGAAAGTCATTGTCAAAGGGGCAAAATGAGGGCCTCCTCCCAGCTGCTCAGTTCCTTTGGGTGGCCTTCCTCTAGTCCTGCATGACACTCCCACTTGGAGTCAGTTGGTCAGAATGTATTCATATGACCTTCTACAGCTGGAAGAAGGTAAACTTTTATTTTGGGTGAGGAACACCCAACTGAACTGTCATGTCCTCACTACTTAGGGGGAAGGAAAATGAATGTGGGGGTAGGTAACCAGCAGCCTGTGCCACAAACACCTGAGGGTTTAAAACCAGGAGCTACGTGATGCCTTAAAAAAAGATTGCTCTGCAATGGACATTGGGGAGGGTGTGTCCTATGGCGAGTGCTGTGAATTGAGGAAGACTGATGATTCACAGGCCTGTACCCCTGAATCAAATAATACATTATATGTTAATTAAAAAAAAAAGATGCCTCTGGCTCGTGGTGGAAAATGGCTAATAGAGGGGAAGAGTGGAGGTGGGGAGCCTGCGGCAATGGTTCAGGGGCTGGATAATGGGCTGGTACTAGGTGATGGCAGTGGTGATGGCAGTGGGTGGGTCTGGGCTGTAGGAGCTCAGATCTATAGGTCTTGGTAAGGTATGAGGGAACGTTTACAGGTTGGTTAGGGAAGGAGATGTTACGGGAAGAAAGTGAGGAGGAATGGCCAAGGGAAATCCTGGGATGTAGTGTCCTGGAAACCTGGAAAGGCTTCACGATGGAGTGTTTCACTGCTGAGAGGCTGGATAAGGTATGGTGCCCTTGATAAGAACATTTCAGGGGAGCTGTGGGTTTGGAAGCCAGATGGGAATGTGTTCAAGTATGAGTTGGGGGCCCAGCAGTACCCATCTGCTGACTGTATAGCGTAAGCCTCTGAAAAACTGAGTTCATCACGACAGGAAAATGAAAACCCTTGTAGACAATTAGAAGAGGCAGGAAAGAGCCCACAGAATGGGCGTAAGCTGCTGTGTGCAGGAATGCAGCTCAAGAATAAATTTTGAAACAAAAGAACAGTTTGTCAAGTTATTGAACAGTCACCGGTGCTGATGGTTGTCAGGAGTGGACATGGTTGTGAGGAAATTGTCCCCTCAAAATGACCTTCTCTGCTGGTAGCCCACAAGTATAATCCATTTACACAAGGGCTGAAAGGAGAAAAACCTGTTTGACGTATTTGTGCCAACAACACAAGTTTGATCGTTGAGGCCCATTCTCAAAGCCAGGAGATCATTAGCTAAGACTTGCTGGCTCCCAAAGCCACTGCAGCATCACATTTCTTGTGTTTGAATTGTTTAAGAGAATCTTGGACAAGCTGAGCCTGGCAGATTCGCACCTGCTAGAAATCCTTTTTTTGCAGTGAGAGAGAAGGTCGCCAGTATTCTCGCCACAGTTCTTAGATCCAGCAGGAATGAGTCATAGCCTTGTGATTAAGAAATTCCTGGCACCTGGCGGCAAGAGGCGCCCACCCCCTGATGTCCATGAAAATGGTCCACCAGATCTTCATATTGGAAAGCGGGTATTTATATCCATGAGTTGGTCGGCCTCTGGGGATTGCTGTGTCCCTTAAGTACTATAATCAGTCCCGCCCTGAAGTGGTCCCCAGTTCTGTGACTAGTTACTTCCTCACTTACATCTCAGGGCCACCTTCTCTACGCAGAGGCTTAATTTTATCATGAGTAATTGGGAGAGAAGACAGTCCGGACTTCAAGTGAGACCCTTCATCTGACGACTTATTTCTGGCTCCTCTGAGTGGTACATCTCTTGGTAGAGAGAGTGAGAATTTATGTTCCTTGAGCTTCCTTCTTCACCCTCTCTTTAGGAAGAGAAATAGAGTTACCTGGAGAGGTGAAGGAGCGGGACTGCACACTGTCCCTAAGCAGTAGTCTTCCAACTGCGATCCTCAGACCAATAGTATCAGAGCCACCTGGGAATTCCCTAGAAATGCATTTTTTCTCTCTCTCTCTAACCAAGGCCTATTGTATTCAAACTGGGAAGTGTTTCCCAGTAATCTGTTTTAACAAGCCCTCCTGGTGACTCTGTTGCAAGGTGAAGATTGAGAAGGCTTGCCCCAACTGGGGAGAGAGATTTATGGTCATTCCAGAAGAGGAGAAATGGATGCAAATGACTGGGCTAGACTTGGGCCTGGGGGGACTGTATTGCATACCTGCCCTCTCTTAACCCACTCCTCTGAGGCCCAGTCTACCCTTGGACTCCCTGGAGAGGAAAGAAGGGGTAAGGGAGGGAGGGAGGGAGTCATGCTGGGAGGGTGGAGTGACCAAGATACAGGCAGCTTGGGAAGGGGTTGCAGAGAAATGGCAGGTTTGTGAAGGATAAAAATGTAAATTAAAGACATTTCCAAAGGATGGTTCTCCTTTCCATATCTAAGACTTTTGATGGACGTGTCCTAAGAGATGGAGAGCTTTAATTTTTATGAAATTTTTTTATTTCACTGCTTTGGGTTTTTTTTTTTTTAATGCTCAAAAAATGGTAAAAATCATGGCTGTTCAGCCAGAAGTACTTTGCATATGTTCATGTTTTATTTTATTTAATGCAACAACCTCTGTAACACGTTTTTGATTTTACGGATAGTCCGGAACATTCTTGTTTGACTAGGAGGACTCTCAGGAGAGGCCTGCCTATGTCTTGTTTGTAGGGAAGGGGAATTCCCTTGTTTCCGACGTTGGGCTCATCCCTGGAGTGGGGTGGCTCTCCTCCCTCTACTCATCTCCGATGGGTGATAACCACATGCATGCCCTGGTTCCATGGGTGTGATCAGATTTGAACCCCACACCCCACACCAATTATGTAGGGACAGGGCAACTGCTGCGGCAACTCTTTTTTTTTTGGGAGGGAGGAAGGCAAGGGTTGGATTACCTAACAGTATTTTCAAAGTGTGTAGGTAATGAAATGAGATCTTTTTTTTTTTTTTAAAGATTTTATTTATTTATTTCACAGCGGGAGAGAGATCACAAGGAGGCAGAGAGGCAGGCAGAGAGAGAGGGGGAAGCAGGCTCCCTGCCAAGCAGAGAGCCCGATGCGGGCCTCGATCCCAGGACCCTGAGATCATGACCTGGGCCGAAAGCAGAGGCTTTAACCCACTGAGCCACCCAGGCGCCCTGAAATGAGATCTTTAAAGATCTCAGTAACTTGTCGAAGAAAATACCTTTGGCAAATGTAAATTTAAAAAGATCTGAAAAGTGAACATTGACTTCACACCCAGAAATCCAATTCATGGCAATAACCTAAGTGAAGAATATGCATTCTTTAAAAATATGTGTAAGTAAACTTGGGTTATTGCTACAAGAATGCATTTGTGTATTTTCCTGTCAGCAGAGTGTTGTGTCATTGCTGTGCCACCTTTGGTTTGCTGAGTGTGACCCTGTTAAGAGTGTGTGCCTCACTTTCAACATGGTTGCTCACCATGGTTGATTTAAGTTCTTCTTGATCTTTACCTTATTAAAATTTTTATACCAGGATAAAATTAAGAAGAAGTTGGGGTAGGTTTGCCAGTTTTAGCAAATAAAAATACAGGATGCCTAGTGTTTTAAGTACAGGTATGTCCCATGCAAAATTTGGGACATACTTACTCATTTTTTATCTGAGATTTCCATTTAGCAGGGTGTCCTGTATTTCATCTGACAGCACTAAATTCATACTAACTACATTATGATGTGTAAGCATTACAGTCATTCAAAATTGCCCCCTCGCTATAGACTTAAAGTTTCTTGAGATAGTTATGGCCTGAGCTAAGGTTGGCTATTGGGCTATGTGGAGTTTTCGGCACTCTAGAGGAAGTCTCACCCACTCCTCAGGGAATCACGTGAGAAGGCAGTGACTATGAGGGAGATACTTCGAGGGATTATCTTGAACACATTCTACATCTTCTACAATACAACTTCGGAATAGGTAATACTTACCTCTTTTTTTTCACCCGTTCGGGGTTTTCTAAGTTTATAGTAAGTGATCTGTTGGTGAGTTTTTAAAAAATTGTAATGAAACACACATAACTTACCATCTGAACTATTTTAAGCGTACAGCTCAGTGGTATTGAGGACATTCACATTAGTGGGCGACTGTCCCCACCAGCCATCTCCAGAACTTTCTCATCTTGCAAAACTGAAACTCCATGTCCATGAAATAGTAACTCCCCATCCTGCCCTCAAGCCAGCCCCCGGCTCCCCTCCTTTTAACTTCTGCCTCTAACTGACGGCTCTAGGAGCTTGGGCGGCTTCCACCTTGTGGGTATGCCGAATAATCCTGTGAACATGGCTGTGCATGTAGCATCTCTTTGAGATTCTGCTTTCAATTCTTCTGGGTATCTACCCAGAAGGGAAATTGCTTGATCAGATGGGAGATCTGTGTTGACTTTTCAGAGGCACGGCTGTACTGTTTCCCACAGCAGCTGCACCATTTTACCTTCCCACCAGCTGTGCACAGCCATTCCAGTTTCTCCATATTCTCAACAACATTTGTCAGTTTTGGGGTTGTTTTGATAGTAGCCATCCTCGTGGGTGTGAGGTGACACCCCTTATTTAAATAAATCACTGAATAATGTAGTGCTTGATTATTAGTTATGAATTATTTGCTGCAAGGGCATTAGTGTGTTGTTACCTGGTAGTTGAGAACTGCTGTCGTCTTCTGTGGTTTACTCGTTGGCAGGAGAATTTGTCCTGGGATTAGGATGAAGAAGCTGGATGGCTTTTTCCAGAATCTTTCAAGATACTGTTAATAGAATGGGTTCTTTCTTTTGTTTCTCATAAATTCCCAGAACTTCAACTGTGTTTATATTAAAACAGATACCAGAAACCCAATCCACACTTGCATGCCAATGGGTGTTTTGTCTGAAATACTGTCCTTTCCACTGTGGCAATGTGTTAGCATCAAGAATGGGATTCAAGACTCAAAGAATTTGTTCAACCGATGTTTAATGAGCATCTGCTATGTGCTGGGCGTCATATTGGTATTGAGGACACAAAGAAGGATCAGCATGTTTTCATTCTGTTGGGGTTCCTCAGGCTTGATCATGAGCACGTTTTAGGTTCTCAGGGAATGCTTTATGAGGAGAATTGCATTTTGGTATTTTTGTTGTCTTGTGCTATTTCCAGTAGTTAAAAAAGAAGAAAAGAATACTACCCCTATTTCTTGAAATCACAATAACAATAAAAAATAAATTCTGACTAGTATCCAACAGCCCTTGGAGCAGGAGCTTTCTTTTCATTTCATCGATGAGAAGACAGAGGCTTGGCGCTCTTAGGTATCTCGCACAGACTTAATCTTAGCACCTGACTAGGAGTCATTCTAATCGGCTCCTGAGTCATTCTAATTAGCCATTCTAATTCTTACTCTTCCCTTCTGGATGGGAAACACTTTCCATGTTCCTATTTTATAATATGGTCCCATAAAAATTTATCATTGATTCTGTGGTTATTTTAAGGCTTATTCTTTTTTGAGTGAATTGCATTTTGGTTAGAAAAGCAATTTAAATTCCTCATATTTTACTCCTCTTACATATTTTTAATCAACATTTGGCTTCTGTGGACTTGAAAATATTTCAACTTCATTTCAGAATTATTACTTTGTGATGAAATTGAGCATTTTCATTATGGCATGAAGCAAATATCTCTGCAAAGCCTTTTAAAAGTATTTTATAGGTACCTTATTCAACAGAGGTCATTGTTGGAATTTTGAGTTTTATGCTTTTAAATGAGTCCCAAAGTAAATGATTTTTTAGATTTTAGGTCTGTCTGAATTCATGAGCATTCTGCTAACTATTTTGGCCTGCAGCGTTTTCTTTTAAGCTAATTTATTCTGGTTTCTCTCTGTGCTATGAGACTTTAAATGGCTAACTTTGCATGAAACACGCGTACACTAGGACCATCTGGTGTATCAAGGTGACCGATTCTCAACTCATTTGATTAAATGTTTCTTTCTCGAATGTTCTCTGCTATATATATATATACACACATACATAAATACCTTAATCTGAATATCTCGGATTGTATTTTAGATTTAAGACAGGGTCATTGCTTTTAGTTTTTGGCTCCTTGTTTCACAGAATGTGATGACAACTGTCATTTCAGGCACAATTATAGAATCATGCATAATAGAACCTCTTTTGTACTTTGCCCCGACTTGTCAGCATTAGTACATGGAATTTGACGTTAAACGCTTCTTGTTTATTAATCCCAAACGCCAAGATTAGAATTTCTTGGAAGCATTGGATTGGATTTTAGGCTGAGTTAGCCTCAGGGTTCGAGCTCCCTCAAGCTACCTCACGTGTCCTGTTCCGCTTTCCCTTCCTGACAGCACTGTGGGAGGCTGTGTGGGTGGGGAAGCTTTAGGGGCACTTAAGGTTGGTTCCCAGCACTGACTGCCTTTTGGCCTTGTGTGCTGGGCAGACTGCAGTAGGGGAAGACAACCACCTTAAAAGGCAGATGACCTCAGATGCATTTGGTTCTGAGTGAGCTCTTTAATCTCTATTTCCTTATTCTTATCTGTACTATCCACCCTGTTCTAACTACCTCACTGCGTACTGTTGCAAGGATAAATAAGACGTGATTTGCGGAGGCTTTGTAAATTCAAACCCCAATACAAAAATAATTTTTTTGTATTAATTTGGAGAAATGAGTTGAAGTGTCCCCTAGTGAAGATGAAAGAATTAAGGTGATTTATGTTAAAAAGTATCTTTACAATTTCCAAGCGTTTTTACATATAGGTCACATTGGCACATTTTTATACCATTGTGAAGTAGGAAGAGATGCTGGTATTATCAGCTCTATTCTGGAAATAAGGACTGAAGTTCAGGGCCAGGAGATTCAGGGTTAAGACCCCAGGACTTCTCTCTGACTCTGGACCACTGTCCCAGCCTGCTCTTCCTTCATGGCCCTGAATAGGTGTACGAAAGTCATGGCTGGCTCATTTCATGTCACCTCCTTTCTGCTAGCCCTGTGAATAGGTAAAGGTAGAGCTGCTTGGGTCGAAGCAACAGACAAGGGGCCTGGGAACCAATAGCTTCAAACCTGGGGCCGTTTCAGTGGAATCTGTCTCTACCCTCTCCTTTTGACCTTTCTAGAAAATCACGGCCCAGTGTTCCTTCCCCTTATATCATGTTTCTATTAACTTCTTGAATCACAATTTTAAACTTCCTGGTAGCCAAGAATATATGCATAGGAAGGGTTTAATGGTAACAATCTGATTGGTGGGGAAGGGATATATGCTATTTGCATAGCAAACGTTATTTTTACATGGATTGCTCATTTATTTGGGGGGGGGACTTGCTGAGGGGCGTTACTGGGAGGAAGAAGGGACAGAAAGACTTGGTATTACTATGAATTCTTACATTATTTGATTTTACTTATTTCTCCAAGTAGATTGTTCTAAAGGATTTTTCAAGGACCTTATGGAAGTCTTATTTGTGTAGCCACGAGGTCTTACACCGGTGTTCTGGAAATACCCGAATGACTAAATGAACAAACCATTGAGGAAAGTCCTGGAATAGTCTAATAGTTTATCTTAAGAGCTAGTTTAATAGTGGATTGTGCTCTAAATATGTTCATCCGTTCAACAAATATTTGTTGAGCACCGGCGATGTGCTAGACTCTGTTCTAGAGACTCAGAATTATGTAGAACAAAACAGGTTCCTATTCTCTTGGAGCTTGCTTTTATGTTTTAGTTTAAAAAATAAAAACATTTGGAAGGAGTTAATTGGTAAAGGTGTTTATTCTAATTACAGCTTGCTTGAGGAAATTGTCAGTACACTTTATATATTTACCTTAATGACTTGGAGTACGTGTTATGAAGTGATGACAATAATGAACGAGTATGGAAATGTCTATATGTATTTACCAGTAAATTCAAATGTTAGATTTGGTTCTGCGGAGCATACAGCTTTTACTTTTTCAACTTTCTGCAGAATTCTGTGGCAGAAAGATTAATAAAGGATTCATTGTAGTCTTCTGTGGTCCCCAGGTTTTCCATTTATCTTTAGTGCATAACAAATACACTCATGAAATATGAATGAAGTACACTATAATTGAACTTTATATCTCAGTGTATTACTGGGACCGTTGAAAACATTTTTGCATTCCTTCTCCTTGCAGGGCAATCCCACAATTAAATTTGGCTACTGTGTCATCAGTTTTCTTAATCTTTTATTTTTTTCTTTATTTTTCTCAAACTCAAGAAGCCAGTGAAAAAGGAAGTGGAAAGTATGCTCACAATTCTCCCGATTTGTTTTTAATTTGTATTCTTTTAGGAGATGGTATAGGTGTTATAATTTCATCCAAAAATTTCACTGGATTGATTTGGGAAAATCTGTTCAGCCTTGGTTCCTACTCTTGACAGCATGTATATGGTACAGCCGTTTAGAGCTGAGACCGGGACCAGATGACCTGGTTCAGTTCCCAGTCTGACTTTGTTTGGGGGATAAAAGAGTACACTGGTGTTAGAGTCAGCTCAAAAAACTGAAGAAGTAATAATGCTTTTGTAGCCCAGCTGAGCCAGATGGAAGGTGAGGGTGCCAAGGGGCTCCCTGCAGCTAGCAGGGCATCATTCCTGTCCATGCTGTTTGGGGTGCCTTTTCTTTCAGCTACACCTGGAAACTGCCATTCATTTGGGAAATGACTCTTTTCAGTTTGCAAGGTTGCATACAGTGAGCAGGTCATTAATGTGCTGGGAGTTCAGAATCTAAAGCTAGGAGACAAAGGGAACAGATAAAATAAGAGAAAAGCTAGTGGAATCTCCCTGGTATCAACTGGTATGCATAAGCAAAGGTTTAGGACATACAGGTGAAAACAATCAAGTTCTTATAGGGTCAGGAAAAAGAAAGGAATTAGAAGAGCAAGTGATTAGGTCCTTATAAACTGTATCTTTGTGTTCAGTGCCATTTGTAGACTGGAGAGACTCCCTTAAGAGCATTATTTTGGTAGAAGGAAACAGGAGTGCTTAGAAATCATGGTATTTTTATTTCTGGCCCTTGTTCTTTCACTTTCTAGGAAAATCTAGTTTTATGATTAAGATTTTTAGAAATGTAGATATACTATTTCAGTAATATTTTCTTATATATTTATGTTACTTTGACAGGTGAAAATAAAACTGTAACCTAGACACTGGTTACAGTTCCATTGCAACAATAGTCTTCCAGAAAAGAACCAACTTCCCTCTCTCTGTCCCATCTCCACCCCCACCCACCCCTGTTACTTCCCCTTTCATAGTCCATCCCTCACCTTGTTAGCAGTCATCTTTCTGATTAGTTTACTTTCTTTTCAGAAGGCTTTCTTGGTTCCCTATTTTCTACAGAACTAAGCCTGAACTCCTTGGCCTGCTTTCCAAGGTGTGTGTGTGTGTGTGTGTGTGTGTGTGTGTGTGTGTGTGTGTGTGTGTGTGTGTGTGTGTGTGTGTGTGTGTGTGTGTGTGTGTGTG